>BLKM01008411.1:0-38440 GCA_013340265.1 Coptotermes formosanus
TTACGAAGTTTCTGGCGCAAAGAAGACAAGGATTTTGAGTTGTTTTTTGACATGTTTTTCCTAAAGAAACAAAGAAGCCAATTAATTGATGAAGATACAGGTTCAACAAACAGTGAACATAAAATGAGGTCTTTGCTCTTCTGGATTGTCACCTTGTTGCGTAGCACTTATCCAAAGTGCTGCACAACAAGGTGGCATTTCTAGGTTTTAACTGTGTGTTTATTTTAACAGACATTTTTAAGGATTCGTGTGAACAGTGTCAAGATTCTGTGAGTTCAAATTTTAGTGTGTCTTTGTAACATATGGACACCTAAGTGGAATTATTCACCAATGAATGACCCCCTGATGATGACAATTTCCTCACTGAAACACATGTACGGGTTTGTACACTTTTAAATACAAACTCTTCCAATAGTGCACTGGTTGGTGTTTATTTGTCCATACCCTACTCACCTTCCTTCACGATCCTCCCAAACATCATTTATAAAATCTTCCATTTCTATAAGACAGCGCACATAGAAACGTGGAGTCTGGCCCTTCTCTTCCTTAGCAATTACCGGCAGTGCTTTGGTGTATGCCCGTGTCAGTTCTTCAAAACCTAAACACATTTATAAGTAAAAAGTAAACATTATTCTAGCAATATACATTACATTTTGCATAATAATATGCACTGATTGACATGTCATGAGCATAGCGAAACTATATGCGATATGTTGTTACATTAACCCTTTCAGGCCAAACATTGACCACAGCTGATGTACAGAGCTCAGTTTAAACTGCCAAGGTTGGCTAAAGCCATCACCAATAACATGCATATTAGCCTTTTAAGGCCTAGCAGTGACTTTACATGCCACCAGGTTTAACATTCAAAAATTCTACGTGGCGCCCACATTGCGTTTATGTGTTTTGTACGGATCTCAGAACAAACAGCGACTTTTGCCTTATAAAACATTAAGAGACTGGTTTTTATAACCTAGGTGGAGAGTGTTTACTGCGCGGTACGCACTGGGTCCTTATCTAAAACAGATAAGCTTCGTCTTTAAAGGGTTAATGGCAGCCATTCAAACTCTCATCTTTTTCTGAGTGCCCTGGACATTTAATTCTAGCTTGACAGGGTTAACCATCTCACAAGCTGATAGGCCTACTGCATATGACACAACAGAAGCCTACTTACAACACCAAGAGTCCCCCTTTTACTAGAGTGTAAAATCATTAATGTAAATAAAAGGTAAGAAGGTATACTTACTTGATAACATACTGCTCATATCTTTGATCTTTTTAAAGTTCCTAATTTGTTTCATGATATTCGTGAGGTCTTCATAACGCTTCTCCTTGGCGGAACGAACAACCCTCTTCGTTTCTTCCTCCTCATCGCTGAACTGAAAGTTAAAAATGTACCGTACGATAACAAGATTTTCTGATGTGCACATATTTTGCACAATTTCTCACTTTTATTTTCATGTTGATGATGCTATCCAACTTTACACAACTATCTGTAAAGTAAAACACATATTTGTTTGTTATATTACTAAAAGATCATGGATAAGATGTGGCTGATGTACCACATTCAGTCAAAGACAACACGTGACTAAAATGAACATAGGTAGAAGCTGTCCCAATCTACATCAAGGTACCATTGCAGAATTACACAGGAGCACAAGATAAAATAAATTCTGGGAACATGAACTGGTTATCTCATGCCCTGGTTTGGGTTGTACATAAAACACAACTAAGAACCCTGGGGATTCACATCCAGGACTGAGCAATAAATGGAAATCCAAGATAATGTTTTAAGAATGAAAAAAGGGCAAAATACAAAGGAAGGTGATGACACATGAACCGTACTTCCAGATCTTGCACAAAAACTGCCAGTCACAAGATCACTTCTGAACTACATTCGTGTTCCTTCCCAGATATTCAGTGGATGCGAAAGTTGCAACAACCCCTACAGCAACTGACTATGTCACCAATAATGTTATATTACTTCAATTTACAACAGTTATCGACTATCACCTAGTAACATATCTGTGTGTAAATGATCCCTATGTAATGTTTTCAGCTAAGACACCATGCAATCTGGCAGAGATGCATATACAGTTCAGAACGTACTGCCCCATCTTCATGTTTCAACCTTTAACAAGGAGGCAGTGTGTCCCTTTAGATGCTGGTACCCAATGCCAGACTGCATGGTGTCATAACCCAGAAGACCATAAAACAGACCTTCAATGCTGTAAAAACCTCAAATTGTAAAACCCTTTTCTGGCACTTCCCCAGATCATGTTTTCTCACACAATTCACATTTTACTAAATATCAATAGTTTTTACACCTGCTACGCCACACTCTCAAATTATAATAATTCACTTGTGTCCACCTGCAACTGATACCTTTTTAAGCTACTGTCACATGGAATTAAGATTTGAAACTCATTATGTATTTGTATATTAAGGGTCAATGAGTTCAGAAAAGGCACAGAGCTTCAAATCATCGCAAAGTGTTTGGACCCCTTTCTGCATTAGTCATCTTATGAATTATTAAGAGGAATACACAAACTGTCAAGTAAATAAAATGTGGAACGCCAACCTGTGTCTATACCCACACAAAAAAATGTGTAAGCTTTATTTATACACACCAAACCCCCAAGCCTGACCTTGGTTTATCAACACAGAAATCCAAACTCTGACACTGGTTTACACACACACACACAAACCCACAGCCTAACATGGGTCTAATCCTAAAGTGACAACCCTGACTTGGTCTTCACTGTTGTAATATCAGAAGAACCACGCAACATACGGAATGAAAGCAACACAGAAACAAAGTCATATATTATGGTTACATATCCATGGTTCATTTCTAAACATCACTTTATTAAAGACATACCTGATCACTGAATGTAAAGTTAAGTACCACATAAAAAATAAACTATCAAATTATTATAGACAAATATCCTATTCTACATTAGTGCATACGGGCTTTCACTGTGCGAACTGTTCAGATTGTGGCCTCTAGTTATGAAATCATGTAGTTTTGTACATGGACACCGGCATTTTACAAGAACATGCGGCCTCACTTGCGTTAATCTTGGAACCCAATTCTTCAACCCAAGACATGGTAGCAACATGTATCTCCACTTACAAGACTGCAAGATTTCACATACCAGAAGAACACAACATGAACCACTTTTTTCTGTTACAAACTTACCGTAAATGTTGTCGCTGGCTGGCGTGGTACCTGCTCTTCCTCTGACGACGTCTCAGACTCAGAGTCTGAACCTGTAGCGAAAAACCGGCTGCTACTCATATTTATATATTTGGTTACAAGCACCAGCTAAAACACAGATAAATACGCCATCAAGGAAACCGCTGTATAACAAAAATACCATACACGTGTTAAATTTGTCAAATGCAATATGGTACATCAACTTTCGCAAAAAATTACATACACAGCGAAATAAATGACTAAATGTAAAACAAATCTCAATACATGGACTAAGTCCGAAAATCAAGCCACACTCACTTATTCAGTAACACGGGTCAGTCTACGGTTAATTAAAACTGTACGATTAACCTCACAAAAACACCACAACACTTACACACCAGAGGTCGCCATGTACATAGCCAGCAACCCTCAACCCCAAAGATCATGCAGTATAGGCCAGTAGCGCCACATACGGGTGTCGGTGCATTTAGTCGGCGCCATAATTGTAGAGCTAGGACATGTGTTAGGTCATGACAAATGAATCGTGTGAGCAGGTCGGCTGGAATATACCCTGCTCGGATGATGAAAACTATGGTGTGCGCGGCAAGGTTAGCATTAATTTTTGTGCGATGTAAGTAGGCTTATACATACTAAATTTTTACGCGTCCCTAATGTGGCCAGTGAAGATGAAGTGATTCGTTCTGTAGCAACTGTTAGTGTGCTGTTTAAGTTGTTAGGTTTTGTGTGTACACCATCTTACACATGTAAGGCATTCAAGGGAACCTCACGTCCGGAGTTTTTAACACATCAAGGAGGTCGAGATTCTAGGTTATCACGGCGGTGAATTCAAAGATTACGGTGTCCTGGTATGTGGTGCCGTGTGGGTTGGTGGATTGTTCTGAGCGTTTCAGAGGGACCCCAATCTTCAGTTGTAGTTTTGCAGAACAGATTGTTGTAGACGCAAGAACACCGCGAAAAATTGTTATGTATGTAGCAGAAGCAACGTATGTAACTAAAGACGTTCATATAAATCGCGATATACACTCATGCATGTATATAGTATGGCGTGTATGTTAGAAGGCATCGTAGCCGTTTGCAATCAGGGGTGCCAAAATTAATAGCGACTGACGTGGGAGGTGGCTGTGAAGGCAATGAGCAAAAATGCCTGCAAACTTTTGTCACCAATATGAAACTCAAATTTGAAACAGTACCTGCCAGTAAAAAATGATAACTGAAAGCATAGTTTTGGTGTTGTGAAGTTTTTTGTTGAATGTGAGTTTCCAATAAAATGAAACCAGAAAGCCTAAAGTTTGTGCCGCTGAAATGAAACGTGAATGCCTAACCTTTGTGGATTTCAACTGTTTTTCTTCTGTTATGGTCCCTCAAGTATTGAATGACGGGGTAAGCTTTCTGTCACTGGCGGTCAACTGCAGTCATAACGGTTTTAGATTAAATTTTTTCTTTTGTTATCTTACTATAAAGTTTGTGCTTCATGGATTAATTATGATAGCATAAAGATTCTGTCACTACATTGAAGCCATAGATGCCTAGATTCCATGAAATACAGGTTTTTTCTTGTTGTCATCATAGCTTACACCATAACATCAGTTGAATAATTTTTCCTTTTTTGCCATGTATGTTGGGGTACCATGACTTTGGTTACTGTGACAAGTCATATTGTGGCAGCCATGTTGGAGAATAATATGGGCTGAAAGATCTAGGATGGAAGGATTTTCTAAGGCACATAAGCTCGTTTATATTATATAGGTATATTACCATTCTCGTTAAAGTATATTGGTTTGGATAACGGGCAATGGAATTTTGAGGTTTTAGTGACTAAATGTGTGTAAAAGTATTGTATATTTTGAATTTTGTATTGTTATGACATATTGCACATCCTGTTGTCACTTTGACTGAACCTTTGCTTCATGGAATGTATAAAATATGTACATGTGTAAGGTAAGTGAGAAGTTAGTACGTGCTTAACATATTCTCAACTAGAGTGCCTCACTTTTCTAGGTTCAGGGGAGAAGCAGGTTTTCTCAAAATTTTTGTCTGTTATCTACCAGCCTACATGTGATTACACCGCAGAAGCCCATAATGTACATAAACGATTTTTGTCTACATGATTTCATTCTTTTGCAGTTCCGTGTTAATTAGCAGAATTTTCTGAGTCGGAGTAGTGCTGCTGAATTTTCAAAGTTCCCAGGACTACTATCACATGATTAACATCCGTGTGGGGTGGTGGGGTGACATAAACACATGGTGTAATTTAAGGTGAAACTCAGTTATTCCTTTTGAAGGGAATGATTGTAAAGTTACACAAGCAATTCTGTTACTTAACAGTTTAACATTGCTAATTCCGTGCATTGTTCTGTCATCAGTCACTGTATCAAGTACCAACTAAATGCGCTGTATTAAATTTATTATTATTTCATTTAACATTACCCAGACATGTTTCGACGTTTTAACCATCGTCCTCAGGGGGGTGCACCAAAGTCTTTTCTAATGCTGGCAGGACCGATGTGTGGTGTTAGTTGGTCAATCTTACAGATTTTGTTAAACCAAATTGCCGCATTAGTCTTGAGCAGTTTCTCTTTGGTGTTCTTGTAGTTATTGATTTCTCTTCCTTGTTGAGCACTAATCAGTTTAACATTACTAATTCCGTGCGTTGTTCTGTTGTCAATCACTGTATCAAGTACCAACTCGATGCACTGTATTAAATTTATTATTATTTCATTTCCCATTATCCCGACATGCTGTTACTGTTGTGTATTTCCTGTTGGATACATTGAGAACATTTGGCCACTCTTCCCACCCTTGAAGTGTATGAAAATAATGGATGATTAGTGTCAAAAAACTTAGGAACATTTAATTTCTTCCTTTAATTGTCAGTCAGCTTAACCAGATTTTGTAGTTGTGTGGTATTCCAGACTCCTCCTTCCCCACTTATTCTCACAGTAAAGATATATTTTGTCACTAATTCCATGAATATTTTCACGGTGGAAATGACATTGACGTATCTTAGTAATTTTTATTGGCTGCTTTGGTTCCATGGTGTGTAAATTCAAAAGCTTTTCTTTTAACCTTTTAAAGCCTAGCGGTAACTTTACGTACAACCAGGTTTAACATTAAAAAATTCTACGTGGTGCCCACATAGCGTTTATGTGTTTTGTACGGATCTCAGAAGAAACAGCAACTTTTGCCTTATAAAACATTAAGAGACTGGTTTTTATAACCAAAGTGGAGAGTGTTTACAGCACGGTACGCACTGAGTCCTTATATAAAACAGATACGCTTCGTCTTTAAAGGGTTAATGTGTTGCAGCATATGTCAAAGATTATGGCAAGCAACTTGTAAGTCTGCCTTAAGAATATACATTGCAAATACTGTATTAGATTTGGAGTTCTTATGGTGGTGAATGTTAAACTCATGGTCATCTGCGATACCTACCATGAAAATGGAAGCAGCAGGTTCCTACAGAATGTTTATATCTTTCTACAGGACGACATGTGGGCCAGGATAGCACAGTCAATATAGTGACTCACTACGGGCTGGACGGCCTCGGGATCGAATCACGGTAGGGGGAGATTTCCCACACCCATCCAGACTGCCCTGGGGCCCATCCGGCCTCTAGTATAATGGGTACCAGGTTTTCCCAGGTTAAAGCAGCTAGGACATGGAACTAGCCACCCCCCCCCCCCCCTTCTTTCACCAAGGTTAAAGAACGAGCAGAGCTGTATTTATACTCCCCCTTGGGCCTAATGTCCTGTGTAGGGCCCCATTTACCTTTTTTTTTACAGGACTACATCGTATCATATCCCTGAAGAACTACTATAGCCTGTATATGACACATTAGAAAATATGTGAATTTCAAGATACTTGCCGTCATGAACTGAATACGCATGCTAACACCATGTAAGTTTTATGTGTAGGAACCATGGGAGCCATCACCCACAGACATAGCCACATTGTATGACTTGGTGGACAGGGAAGGAGTTCTAGAGCTGGAATGGCAGTGCCCTGGTCGACGTGTCCCTTCCCCTGCACATGATGACTTTTATCAGGAGGAAGATGAATCTTTGGAGTCCAAGTAAGAAGTTGAAAACCAAAAATTGTTTTCTCTTTTTGTCTGTTTTACTTTCAGTGAAACACAGAATTTAGCATCTGATACAATCTGACCATGAAAAATCACTTTGGAATGAGACACCTCCATGGAACGCGACATGATGGGATAACTAAAACAGCATTCTTCACATTGGTGGATACTGGGTACTACAAAATTTATACTTTTACATGACTTGTCTGTTACCTTCTTTCTCAAAATGCCTGGTTTGTTAAACTGAAGCTGTGTGAAGGCCATAGAAGAGACTGGAGTGTTAGGTAACAAGTTATTTTGAATATATATACACACGCATACATTTTGTATCTGATGGTATTGTCCGCATACTTTTATGTTTCAGACCAGAAGAGAAGTCAGATTTTGATTTCATGGATGAAATGTCAGCACCAAAATTTACACCAAGAAGGACGGGTGAAGGGGGCCCTAAAGGAAGTGCCAAGAAGAAAACCACTAGTTTGGATGGAATTCTCTCTAATATACGTAGGCACCGGAAACTTGAAGAGATGGAGAAGCAAGCGTCAGAGAGTGCCATTAATAATCCATGAATTTGCTTAAATGTACAATAACATTTTGTACTCGTGTGATTGGTTGAGGATTTTAAAATGTGTTAAATATATTGTATGGAAGTTGTTGACTTGTCATTGGTAATTGATATATTTTTCATTTCTTTCCCTCTAATGTGGACACCTGATTGTTTAATTCCAGTGTGTTTTATACACAATTTGTTCGTCAGTGGTCCAGTTGTGAGATGGGCTTGTGATGAATATTTTTCACAAGGTTTACTTTCAAAATACACTTTTTCAGCACTGAAGATATTGATCAATCCAAGAAGCACTGTCACTGCAACTTTTTAACATTTATTATAAAATTAGGCGGCTACATATTTCAACTGCATTTTGTAGTCATCTTTGGGCTGTTATTGTAAAAATGTAAAAGGAAAAGTTTTCCTGTTGATTGAGATCTCAATTCAAAAAAATTCTATTGAGTCATAAATAGCATAAAATACGATGCTTTTAAAATCTACTTGGAGTAATTAAAATTGTAATTAAACAGTATTTATAATATATTAAAGGATGAAGTACACTTGTGATAAAATACAGATTGTAGATAAAATCATTAAATTATTGTTGGTGTTATTACTGTGCATAGTAAGTGGTGGGTGTTGAGGTTATGAAGGTGAAATTAGTAGAACTGATATATGTATCACTGATACACTCAAAAATGCTGTTAGGAGTGGAAATATTGGGGTTAGAGGAGGGATGGGTCATACTTCGGATTGTATGTGAGACCTTTTGCAAAAGATTAATCAGGGTGCTGGGGTCAGCAGGCAATGGAGCACATACAAAGAATCTTATTGGAATTGAAAGTAACTGAGCACAGGAAATGCATGCATAAGTGGACAGGAAAATGATGTAAGACTAGAGAAAAATTGTGAAAAATAGTTGATAGTGGGAAGTATAAGGATAAATGGGAAAAGTCACTGACACAAAATGAGGACGTTAAGCTTTTGGCGCCAAGTGTTATATATATGTAGCGTCATGCTTAAAAGGCCAAATTTTGTGTAAATGTATCTGCTCTGATGCAGCCACTTGCTTGAATTCTGGTCTTCGTAGATCAGTTATGGGCATGTATTTCCAACAACAAAGGGTTAAATAAGTGTAACAGAACTAACATGTACAGTATGAAGTTTTGTGATGTAGATGTTACAAATGTGTGAGGGAAGTGTTGAAGGAAAAGGTTATATCAGTGTTGGGGATAGAATGTAGGTAAATAGTCAGAAATAGTAATTTAATATGTTACTGTTCATGATTATGGGCTTACATTGTAACAAGTGTAAGTAGGGTGGTGGTTAGTGACATCGTATTTAAAGGATGTTAGTCGTGATGCCATTGAAGAAGGAACATAGAGTGGGAGTGTTTGCAGATAGGGTGCTGATGAAGATATTGTAATGCCCACTCCCTCATTTTGGGTTTTTCTTCTCTGTACAATTATACAAATTATTTCGCTCCAGCTTTGGACCAGCTTGGGAGACCACCAAGCACTCGCAAGTTGCTGAGTGATTTCCTTAGCTGAGTAAACAGGAAAGTTGGATCACATATCTTACCCTCAGCACAGCAAGATTGTTAGAAGCGTTGCTACGGGGTCTGAGACTTGCTGAGAGAGATGTTTTTACGAGAATAGTTGAGGAAGTTAGTGCAGAAAACTTCACTTGGGTTTTGGCTTTGGTGTGATCCGAATGGGAAGCTGGAAGAAGAAGCAACCTGAGGCACGATGAAGTGATTAATTTTTAGTTGGCTGATACTAGGTAAGCGAGGGATGGTCCTCTGAAGTGCCAAACGGCAGAACTAGAACTCAAGTGATTCATTTATTTAATTATTTAATTTTTTTATTTGGCTGTAATAAATTCCAAATGAATAGGGAACAGTGCAAGGTATTGACCCCCTACAATGGAGGGGAAGGTGATCCAGCTTCTGCGTTCACTACCTGTGTACTATTAATTTAGTTGAGAGATCATGCTTTCTTATTTCCTTACGTAGCTAACAAGAGTAGAGAGTGTAGAGCATCTTAGTAAATAAACAGAATTAGTTGGAAGGTTGGTATTTTATTGAGAGCAGTTGTCACGTATCTGCATAAAAAGCGAAAGTGAATGGTGGCAGCGGCAACCTACCAGTAGTGACGACAGTTGGGCAGGTATCAACCGGGCGCGCTACACAAAACTGTGGTGGCTACAGTAGGATCGTCATCCTGACTACTACTCGCCACTATAATATTAAGGCCCAAAAGGGACGAGGTAGGAGGGAGCTGGAAGAGATTGCGTATCTGGGAGCTTCCAGATATGTACTCCTCACCAAATATTAGTCAGGTGATCAAATCAAGAAGAATGAGATAGGTAGGGCTTGTAGCACATATGGGAGAGAGGAGAAGTGAGATGCATGTAGGGTTTCAGTGGGGAATCCTTAGGGAAAGAGACCACTTGTAATATCTAAGCATAGATGGAAGGATAATATTAAATTGGACATTAAAAGATGGGTTTGGGGTTGTGATGTGGATTGATGTGGCTCAGGATAAGGACCAGTGGCAGGCTATTGTGGACATTGTAATGAACCTTCAGGTTCCGTAAAATGTGTGGAGTTTCATGGCTAGCTGAGAAAATAGCTTCTCAAGAAGGACTGTTTACAATCAGGAGTTAGTTAGGCAGTCAGTCATGGTGCTATCGAAATACAAAATGGTGGGGTGTAAACCAGGGAATTGCTTTCTGTCATTTGTGGTGTATAATCAACAGAATCTGTTTTGTGTTGT
The DNA here is from genome assembly GCA_013340265.1 of Coptotermes formosanus. NCBI lineage: Eukaryota > Metazoa > Arthropoda > Insecta > Blattodea > Rhinotermitidae > Coptotermes > Coptotermes formosanus. The sequence goes on from BLKM01008411.1 coordinate 10,623, forward strand.
ACCCAAGACATACTCCAGAAGGTAACATTTTCATTTTCTTCCTTTTTTGACAACTGTTATTGCCTCCTTTTACTTGCGTGCAGACAAGTATCTTTGTAGTACAGAGCTCCTACAATTTGTCAGAAAATATTGAATTATTAAAATGTACAAAGGTTACTTTTGTAAGTTTCCAGGCTGTACCATGAGCAAGTAAAACACATATCAAATAGCTGGCTTGCTGTTGAAGTGTTCAGCCCATTTTCAGAATACTATATAAACTATTCTTTGACATATTCAGTGTATAGTCATCACATAATAACCCATGTTTACGATGGAGAGTGGACAGAAGTTACAAGAACCATACAGAAGTTGTATGTGTGCATCTTTGGTTTGCAGAGCACTGGTTAGGGCTGTATTGGTCATTCTCAGGAAATAGGTTATGGTTGGATGTTTTTGATTATGCACACTAAGGTTATTTTGCGGCTTTTGTTGTCATAACAATAAAAATTTGGGTCTGTGGTGGTTGATAGCAAGGAAGGACAGTTTTCTGGTTAACATACTAGTAATTCAAATCTTTCAGATTGAAATATGTGTTGGTGGAAGTGAGTACAATGGTTTTAAGCTGAGTGAAGGAGAAGATGCAAAGTATGTGTGCACTTCTACATTATATTTTGCTTGAAATATTTATTTTGGTTTTCTCTACAACTTTTATCTGAAACTTTTCTCATTTCAGGATGACTTTTCAAATATATTATAAGTGTACATATGTCTTCATGAAGAAATACCTAATTTATTTCTAATTTATTTGTCCATCCTCAACCAAACTTTAATTTTCGTGATAGAGTTTAATAAACATCCGCAGTATAAAATTGTGTGAAAATCTGTCCAGTGGGAGCAGAGTTGTTTCTTCTGAACAGACGGACATGATGAATCAAACTGTCGCTTTCTGCAGCTTTGTGAATACGCCAAAAAACTGTAGATTTGTGTTGCTGTTGTAGGATGCTTATGAGGGAGGTCAAGTTATGACAGCTCTTGTCTGTTGTGTCTCTTACTGTGTATACTGGGAACTTCAGACCCGGCAATTGCTATGAAAATGAACTGTATGTTTATAAAAATAATACAGTGTAAATATGGAGGCAGTTATAATTATGTATTTCTTCAAACCATAACTAATATTTTTTCAGAAATTTCTGTTGCCTGCAGACATTTGACAGTGCCACTTTTATTTGTATGGACTGAATCAAATAATGTCTGGGTCTATTTCAGTTTTAATAAATGATAACAGCGCAGGTGTTTTTACCATGTCCGTAACAGGAAGAAAGTCTGTACATGAAGATATGTTTTTGTAACTAGGTTACATTGTCCTTATTTTACAACATTCAGATGAAAGTCTTTGCTTAGATCACAACATCTTCAAACACATTTCAAAAATCAATATACATATATAATATGTAAATGAGAATGCAATAAGATACAGTTTAATGTTCGGACTGCGGTGTGCTAAGACACACAGAGATGCAATATAATCTTATGATCCTTGTTTGTACACATCCAAATTCCTGAAAATAAAAACAAATATAAATATTAGTATATTCAATTCTAGTGCATGGTCAACACCTATTTGGGTGCATTTCATGCAGGTTGTAAATTAATGATTGATATACAGCACTTGTCATCGAGTTGTTTAGACCTGCAACTATAATCAAGAGTGCCAAACACTGTGATTGAGTGTGTCACAATCCTGCTTTATGTACATGATGCCCTAGTTTCAAATCTCAGTCCAAAAACCAGCTATCTTTTCTGAGGTGTGTTGTAGTCTTCCAAAATCCCTTCAGGCAAATGCCTGGATAGTACTGAAGTAGGTGATGACACTTTTCTTCCACATCTTTTACAGTTCGTTGTTCACTAAGCGTCCCATTGTATGTGGCTGTATGAGCTGAGGTATTGAAATTATTACTAAATAAACCATATACTGTATTACTCTGCTAATATAGCAGATGAGAATATAAAGTCAGTGTGTGCAGATGTGGGTGTGCAGTTAAGTTTGTCTCACATTGCGGTTTAACGTAAACCAGTCTTGCTTGCCTACTTCTGTATAGTTCAGTGGCGTGCAATTTTTTAACTGTGGGCCATGCAAATATAAATGATTTGATGCAGTGCCATGGAGGGTTTTTAAAAGAATGCCATTAATATACGCAGTGTATCGTGTGTTACGAAATTCTCCATTGGCCACTTGGGAAAATGATGCTTATGATACAATTAATTTTATTTTGGTTTATTTAATGAGAATGTGAGTAGCTAAGTTTTATGATGTTGAATGATGAGAAGATTAATGAATAATGAAAGATGGGGGAGGAAACCGGTGTGGCTTAATGCAAGGTATAATCTGAACATTTTTTTGGAGGAAATAAGGAAAACCAAGGAAAATCTTGAGGTAACTCATCTCTGGGCCCATGTTTGAACATGGATGCCTCTCAGATAATGAAGCAACATCGCTACGCACTTGATTACAATACAACATGTATCTGTGTCCTTCAGTAGCAACTTCATAATATTTGCTGAACTCAACATGCACATCATGATGCTGCAGACCAATTCATGTTCCTTTCTTTAATACGCTGTTGCACAAAATGAATGTGCAATGTCGATGTGTCTGTGCTCCTCAGCTTCTTTTAGCGTATGCCATTAGGAGGGTTTGGGCAAACTAGGAGGGCTTGAAATTAAATGGTATGCACCAACTTATGGTTTATGCTGGATTTGTATTTACAATTAATGGATGTCAGGACTAATGAAGTCCTTTATGTAAAATTATAGCAGTTCATTGTGCAAATTACATGTAATTCAATTAGTACAGATTTCCATTCTTGTTCACTGTATATCATGAAAAGATACATCTGAGGTGGGACTAATGCTAGAATAATTCTGTTTAGGGTCCTGCAATTTTATATGAAGATTTTTTTTTAAAATATGCGAATTTAGTTAAGGTAATACTTTCGTAGAATTGGAAATAATGTTATATGAATAGGAATGTACTTTTCTCGGTTTAGTGTTAGTAATGGCACTCAGAATGTAATGTTTTGAAAATGTTTAAGTTCTGTGGGATCTATGGTTACTTGTTATGCAGTTGGGGTTGTGTCACTTTCGTTACACTGCTAGTGACAGAAAGTAGGTACACAAAGGTAAATAAATAAATAATGGCGTGAAAGTACAAAGGTTGCTAGAAATAAGGTTGTGCCATTCCCAGAAACCCAAACCAATCATGCCACCATACCAACTATGATTGAAACATCTCAGAATGATACTGTAGTTTTTCATAAATTAATGTTTTTTTCCCCCGATTTGTGCAACATTAGTTTAAAATTGACGTGTAAGCTTGTAATTATGTTGGAACATCTCTTAGGCTGAATGTTAAAAATGGTTCCTCCCAGTGGGTAACTTAATATCTGAAAAATTTTCAAATATGATTCCTTACTCCTCAGATGCACAGTGATCCATGATGCAGTGACCAGAGTCACAGCAAGGTATTTCCAGACCCCAGTAGCCACATCGCTGATTTTCTGGAACACATTCGTCTTGTGCCTCTTGTTGTATGGGTGGACCCTATTTTAGAATATAAAATTAATTCACACAATTTCATCATATTGCACTGTGACCTTTCACTTTACATATTTCTTGCTTTTACGTTTGGACAAAGACATGCGGGTGGGTGTTTGTATACACATAAACAGTAATACTGCAGGTTAACTGCAAGTTTGTTGGATCGGACGCTAGTGTATGTTATGTTGAAAGTGCATCTTTAATCTCCACCCTCAGCATGGCAGCTGTTGTGGGAGCATTATCATAGATATAGGTTTTGTATTTAATAAATCTTACAGCAGCTGCTTTGCTGAGACGGGAGTTTAAAGAGATACACAATTTGCAAAATAACAACACTGCTAACACAAATTTCTTTCATTTGATTAAATTTCTCCAGAAAAGTGTATTTATTTTTTTGCATCACCTAGACATTTTGAGAAGCGGAGTGGAACTTACAGCCCTATGACTCATGAAAGTACAACCGCGATATTAGGTATTTATGATGAGCTGCCATATATACCTACTGCTAACAGTCATTACTGCAATAATAGTACTAACAATAATAACACGAGAGAACTCCCTGTGTATTGCTACTACAACTCATGGCACTTTCATTAAAACAACAGTACAATTTTAATTTAATTTTGATCTCATACAAAATAAAGTTAGCCCTGTGTACGCCATGAATGCATATAGTGGAGTGATGGTGTAGCTCCACTCATTCTTAACCTGGAATCTCGGCATTAGATGGAGGTGACGGGGTCAGCTTCACGCTCCGGCGGCTTTACTCCAGAGGAATGATTCATGATAACCATTGAATAAGACGCTGCTTGAGCCACAGAGCCAGTCTGGGCACCTTGGGGAGGTAAACGTCTCTTGCCTCTGCGGGGCATCGAACCACGACCATTCGGTTGCCCTGTCGCCCAGACAATGTAACAAATACGCTGTTCTGGCCCTGATGCCAGTTGTATTACTGATAACTTCACTATAGTCATCAGCATGCGGTGGAGCAGTTGGTTGACACACTGGTCTACAAAATGGAAGGTCACGGGTTCGATTCCCGATGGTGTCATTGGGATTTTTCATTGACTTAATCCTTCCGGCCACACTAAGGCCCAGGGGTCGACTCAGCCTCTAACAGAAATGAGTACCAGAAATATTTCTTGGGGCGTAAAGGCGGCCGGTGAGTGTGGCTGACAACCTTATTGCCTTCCTGTGCCCGAATGTCTTCAAATCTGGGAACCTCAGCCTCCTGGAACCCTCATGCCTGTACAGGCATTGCTTTACCTTCACTACAGTGTAATATTGTATGTACGTACTCTTTTGTACAGTTGTGCATTGCGGAAATATCTGCTGAACCAGAGAGGGCTCCACTTGTAGATAGGCCGGTCATCGTTATATGCTGAGCAACACGCAGTTAGTATGACCAGGAGGAGAATAAATCCCGGCAGTGTGCGGCGTGCCATCTGTTACCAAAACAAAGAAGTTAAAAATACAGTGTTACTTTGCTGTCCATGAACAAATTCTAAAATATTAGGCTGAAAGTAAATAAACGTCATTTCAAGGTCCATACCCAAATTTCATGAAGATCCATCGAGTGAGAGCCGAATTGTTCCATGCGGACGGACAGGCAGACATAACGAGCTAATAATCACTTTTCGCAATTTTTGGAACGCGCCTATAGAACTGCCAAACTGAGGACACTTAAAATACGGCAAAATAATGAACTACATGCATAATATGTTACCAACCACAATAAACACATAAGTAACTTTACAGGAAAAGATAAAATTTCTTTTTCTGGGGGGCATAGGTTACTTATATAACTGCTATATATTTTAACATTTTAAAGCCTAGCTGTAACTTTACATATGACCATGTTCAACATTAAAAAATTCTACGTGGTGCCCACATTGCGTTTATGTGTTTTGTACGGATCTCAGAACAAACAGCAACTTTTGCCTTATAAAACATTAAGAGATTGGTTTTTATAACCGAAATGGAGAGTGTTTACAGCGCGGTACGCACTGAGTCCTTATATAAAACAGATACACTTCGTCTTTAAAGGGTTAATGTGTAGATAGGCCCATAATTCTAAGTACTTAAATTCAGTACTTCTGTTCTTGATTCAGTTCCACCTTTTCACTTTCATGTACTGCAAAATCTGATGATGGCACCTCAATGCTGAAATATTTATCCAGAATTAGGTTACAGTTTATGTTTTTTCAACAAGAATAAAAGCTTTTGATGGAAATACACCGATATTTAACAACCAAAATCAATAAAAAAACACATTATTAGTATTTAACTGTATTATATTAAGCCCGTGAGCACATGTCGACCTGTTCTGAATATACGGCTTCCTACATGCAGAGAGATAGCCTGAATCTGTGTCCTCATTACACAGGCGTGGTGATTAATGATTTACTTAACGTTGGCGAAAACGCTCTGCGCCCCTTTTCCCATGAGCCTTGCACGACGCTGTGTTAATGTGATACGCTGTGGTGCTTGTTTTAAAACAGTTTAGAAACTCTTGTATCAGAAGATCGTGTGTCCCTGTCAGATTCTGCAAGAATAATTTATGGGCGGTGGGACTTTGTAGGTGAGGAGTAAGAGGAAGAGAAGACCAAAACGATAAGGAGAAGAAGGGAAGGAGAAGAGAAGGAAGGGAAAAAGGTAATAAAGAAGGCCACAAATAACCGAATGCGTAATGGGTACACAGAACGGAGACTATGTTGAAGGAAAACGTAAGAAGGACGATAATAAAGCAAGGAAGAGGGAAAAGAAAGAAGAACTGAGAGTGTAGGCAACGTGCTGGCAGATAAAATGAGTCTCGCTTTTAACTTTAGTTTAGGTGTTATTTACAAAGTAAAAACGGAAAGATCTTCGCTCTTCTGGGTTGTTACGCAGTGTTAGTTGTTTGTTTTTTTTTACCGACGTTTCGATACAGCCTATTGGTCCCATCTTCAAGGGTCAAGCCGTCAACGCTTTTCTCGTAAAGCGCTGTCATGTCTGTCCTCATGGCATTTGCTCATACAGAACGGATTTTCGTGAAATTTTATGTTGGGTATTTTCAATAAAATCCGTTGAACAAATTTAATTTTCTTCAAAATTCAACAAAAATAACACAAACTTTACAAAAGCCTTACGTAGATTTAAGGCATTTCGCTGAATTTTCTTGTACTGAAGAAATCTTAGAATAAAGTTGTAGAGAAATCGAAAGGTGCACTTATGGGAAATATATATATATATATTTTTTCGAAAATCGTGACATCTACGAGATAATTACAAGAACTACTACAGAGCCAGCGACCAAATCTAAAAATAATATGGCGCCACAGAGTTGCGGTATGCATCCGGGGAAATTAATGCAAAATTCAAGCATTCAATCAGAACTGCAGTCAGACGTAAGAAACAGAGAAATTACGCAATGAAAGGTGACTACCTTGTGTTTAGCCGCAATGTGCATATATATTAGACCATTAACGTATTTTTCTCCCCTTTCTGTAAATGCTGGTATAACATACAGAGTGCCGCAAAAGCCACCCGACACTCGATGTTTAACAACAGAAGGCTGTTTCGAGAATTCTTGCCTCATCCTGTATAAGAAGCAGAAGTGAAAAGCGTCTGAATTAGCTCGAGCAATGTTTCTTTTCAAAATGGGCGAAGTAAACGTTGTCCCTATACACGCCATGAAGGCATACTGGGGGCGGGGATTTATAGATCCACTCTTTCTTAACCACGGCGCTAGGTGTGGGTGGGTGATCAACATCACGCCCCGGCCGCCTTACCACTGGGAAAGAACCACGGTGCACATTAAACAGGATGCCGTGTGAGCCTCAAAGCCGGACTGGACGTTTCGGGAAAGACATACTTACACAGCATTACTACAATTATGGGACTGAAAACGATATGGAACAAATCGTGTTATAAGGTTCCAACACGCGTTGCTGTTATACTCTACGTGTGTTTCTTACCTCGTTTTGAAAAGATATGGAAGACTTCCCCTGAACGTTGTATGTAAATTCCGATTTTGAAACGTGTGAACCATTCGTTCTTTCGTTCGTTCGCTCGTTCTTTCGTTCATTCATTCATTCATTCATTCATTCATTCATTCATTCATTCATTCATTCGTTCGTTTGTTCATTCGTTTATTCACTTTGTAGCCTGTCTTACGACAGGTCCATGGCGTCTTACACAGCGAGTTCTTCACAGAGTGTAATCTAGTGCTTCCTCTTTCAATTTACTGTATCACCTCCTTTTCTTAAGGTCATCCACTAGGTGCTTACGCCTTCTTCTTCGTGTTTCCTTCACTTTATTCGTCCTTCTACCTTCCCTTCAGTAATGTGTTTCAGAAGGCAGTCCCTACGCAAGATGTGACCAATCCAAATAGCCTTCCTTCTTTTAATTGTGTGTGGGATGTTCCTTTCCCCCTTGATTCTATGTAATACTTCCGCATTTCTCACACGATCGGTCCAACTGATCTTCTCCATCCTTCTCCAGCACTGCATTTCAAATCTTTCTAGGTATTTCTAATCTACTTTCCGAAGTGTCACATGTTGGAGCACCACACAAAGCTATGCTACAAATGTAGCGCCTCACTAGTTTCTTCCACAGATAAATTCAATTTGCTAGTGAAAATAGTCCTCTTCTTGTTGAATGTTGCTTCTTCCATGGCAATCCTGGATTTAATTTTTGTGTACATCTTGCATCATTCGTTATCATGCTATCCAAGCAGTTGAAATATTCCGCAGTCTTCAGTTTGGTTTTGATCTATCATAATTTGTACTGCGAGGGTTGCCTTTAGATTCTCAGTACCTCATTTCTTTCCACATTCATTACCATTACACCCTATCTTTTCATTTTCGATTATTCTAATAGTCGTGACCTCTATCACAGAAAACCTTAATTGACACTAAACAATTTTGGTTTTTTTCATGCGTGTCATAAACCATGGATTTCGATACGATACAGCTTTGTGTAACATGTCTGCCATTTTTATTTTGATACAGCGACAATTTATCTGTTACAAAATATACTGCTTTAAGAGTTTTTATTACATGACGCTTCTTAAGCCTGGCGTAATCCCCAAATTAGGTGGTGCCTGCTCGCTTTTACAAGCATTTTCGCAGCTTCGAAATGTGCAAACCCCCACAGAAGGACTTAAGCCAGCTTAGTATACAACAAACTACTCGAATTTGTGTTACGTTACGAAACAGGGTCTGAGCCCGTTTCAGTCTTGTTATTATATTTACTGCAAAAGCGTGAAGTTAGTGTTGGATGCCATTACCTTAATTTAGCCAGTTTCATTTAACCCTTTAGAGCCTAGCAGTAACTTTGCATAAGACCAGGTTTAACATTAAAAAATTCTACGTGGTGTTCACATTGCGTTTATGTGTTTTGTACGGATCTCGGAACAAATAGCAACTTTTGCCTTATGAAACATTAAGAGACTGGTTTTTATAACCGAAGTGGAGAGTGTTTACAGCGCGGTACGCACTGAGTCCTTATATAAAACAGATACGCTTCGTCTTTAAAGGGTTAAAGTCTGCATTATAACTGCATTCACCGACATGCAACTCTCTTCCGTCTAATTGCTTTGTAGCATATAATCAAATCCGGTACAGGTGCACAAAGATAATTCAATGCCTTATGTCTGTAGCATCCACAGTTTCATTTCACTGCTGTAACAGCCATTTCAGCTGTTCAAATGAAGCAGGCCGAAGCTCTTCTTAGGCTTGGCAAGCTGCCTTAAGTGTACGTCCATGTTGACAGAGCTTACGTTTATGAGATTCCTATGTATCAATTAAATGAATTTTGGAAAACACTTTATTGATTTGCTACTGAGACGTCACGAAGTAATTCTGTTACAGAAGCCTAACTTTTCAATAGGCCTATAGGTTGCCATGGCTATCAGCTGAAACCTCTCTGAGCTAAATTAATTTAAAAACATGTTTCTCGTTTTTGTAGACTTGTACTTCTCACATTCAATGTACAGTTTCCAAGAGAACTAACTCACACATTTTCTAAATATTTCGTATTTATTTTACGTAAATGAGGTCCAACCCAATCACATTCATTTAAATTTTTGTAAGTACGTACTTAATAATGCCAACATGCTATTTTTTGAAGTTTTATTTGATGCTGTACTTCCATAGATGTCTGCCAAGTGGTTTCTGTTTAGGGACATTAAATTGTGTATGACTATAGATATTACAAAAATTTGCAGGTTTTGTTAATGTATGTTTTTAGTTCGTAGAACGAAAAAAAATAATACAATGGCGCTATTTAACCCTTTAAAGACGAAGCGTATCAGTTTTATATAAGGACTCAGTGCGTACCGCGCTGTAAACACTTACCACTTCGGTTATAAAAACCAGTCTCTTAATGTTTTATAAGGCAGAAGTTGCTGTTTGTTCTGAGATCCGTACAAAACACATAAACGCAATGTGGGCACCACGTAGAATTTTTTAATGTTAAACCTGGCGGTATGTAAAGTTACCGCTAGGCTTCAAAAGGTTAATGTTGCATATGTTTTTATGTTTGACAGGACAAAATGATAAAGAGTGAATGTGAAGCTTAAATGTTATTCCGCTTAAACGCCCACAGTCAGGGCGAAACCCTGCTGACGCAACCTTTTGTGAACCTGCATTAATTAGCTAATTATTCTGTAAATTCCTACGACAGTCATGGATCAGGTATACTAATATATTGTACTTCCCATTGAAACATCAAACTAAGTACCTTTTAATGTGTTCCATGTCCGTGCACTATATCATACAAAAACACTAATCACCAACAAATACACAAAGAGAGTTTTATCATCAATCGTAACACACTCCTACATGTTTCAACCTTGCTGGGTCATCTTCAGGGAGAACTTTTCGTTACCGTTACACTAGGGTTGCATTTTACAGTTGAGTGAGAATGTGCTGTTGACTGTGTACTGCGTTGTTCTTGCAGGCGTGAACTCTCTGCGGTCCGGGTTTCGAAGCCCGGACCGCGGAGAGTTCATTCTCACTCAACTGTAAAGTGCAACCTTAGTGTAACGGTAACGAAAATTTCTCCCTGAAGATGACCCAGCAGGGTAGAAACAGGTAGGAGTGTGTTACGATTGATGATAAAACTCTCTTTGTGCATTTGTTGGTGATTAGTGTTTTTGTAAGTACCTTTATTTTATTATAAACTACATATTGTTCTTTTTCATAGATTGACCCTTCAAAGACGAGACGTGTCTGTTTTGTATAAGGACTCAGTGCGTACCGCGCTGTAAACACTCTCCACTTCGGTTATAAAAACCGGTCTCTTAATGTTTTATAAGGCAAAAGTTGCTGTTTGTTCTGAGATCCGTACAAAACACATAAACGCAATGTGGGCACCACGTAGAATTTTTTAATGTTAAACCTGGTGGTACTTGAAGTTACCGCTAGGCTTTAAAAGGTTAAATACACTTTTGTTACAGTGTTACGTTTTCAAAACATGCCGATATATTAGAACACTAGTAAAATATATCTGATTCATCCTCCTTTGTAAGCCCAAGCATGAAAATATCGTAAGCATAACTAACTAACTAACTAACTAACTCCATGGAGCAGAGGCCTTCTTGAGAAGCTAACAATTTCTCAGCTAGTCAAGAAATTCCCCGCATTTCATGGAACCTGAAGATTCATTACCGTATTCACAAGAGCCTGCCACCTGTCCCTATCCTGAGCCAGCTTAATCCAGTTCATGACCCCATCCCACTTCTTGAAGATCCATTTTAATATTATCCCCCCATCTAACGTAAGCGTAACATAGATTTGATAATTATACGTCTTATTAGGCAGTGTTCATTTCTGGAGTATGATATAGTGCAACAATCAAAGAGCGTAGTGTGTATCCTTTGTTGACATACAAAAATCTCATTCTTAGATACTTCAGGTTAATTAGAAGTACAATACACTTATTGCTGCTAAGGACGCAATGTTTGGATGTGGGAAATTTAACGACGCTTTGGGCTACTTAAGTTGGTGAAACTGCCTTCTCGTATTCACGATTTTAAATACGTTACTGCAGTATGTTCAGACCTTCGCAACAAATAGTACCTTCTTGTTAATTTTGCACAAAATCATGTTAAACGTACCACATAAGAGACTTGCGCTTGTCTTCCTCTGAGCAGCGTGTTCATAATGCCAGTGTTGGCAAATATCAGCGTTATGCCTCCTTTACCCTATAAGATGACAAACTAGAAGAAACCTGACACAAAAAAACTAATTATAATACGTTTGTTCCAAGGAAATTGAAATTTGTTTTGTAACATAATTGGAAATGGTGGCAGTTGAAGTTCGTACGACGTGTAATTTACCCGCAAGCAAGGAATTCTATCGGGAATATCCTGCGTGTTTTCTGATACTGTTTCCGTATCCCCTTGTAGTGAGAGTACAGAATTAACCCTTTGAAGCCTAGCGGTAAATATACATACCAACAGGTTTAACATTAAAAAATTCTACGTGGCGCCCACATTGCGTTTATGTGTTTTGTACGGATCTCAGAACAAACAGCAACTTTTGCCTTATAAAACATTAAGAGATTGGTTTTTATAACCGAAGCGGAGAGTGTTTACAGCGCGGTACGCACTGAGTCCTTATATAAAACAGATATGCTTCGTCTTTAAAGGGTTAATTCTGCAATGTGCTGCGAGTCTGAACTTACATCAAACATCTGGAATGCATTCGTGTTTTAGGAATTTCCTTCTACACTGTCTTTCTGTCTAAACTCATAGCATGAACATTCTTAGGTATGAGTGTGAAATCGAAATTTAGAGAACACATAGCCACTCAGTCTCCTTTCTATGTTGTCTTCAACATAAGCATAATTATCCTTAATAAGATAAGACGTTTCCTTGAATACGCGTGTAAAATGTGAACTTTTACCAAACATTTTAGAACACCCTGTATGGTGGCCTAACCTAAATGTTTAATCTGACGATTGAGATATATCCGAAGAAATTCATGTTACTGTAATAAAGACGTACTCTCTTCATAGTGTCGGCTTTTCTGGTAATTAGGTATACAAGTACATTCATGATAAGATACAAACGGGAGGTAACAGTAATCCTAAAACAGTTTCGTGTACGATTGTATTTGTTAAGGTAAAGCAACCCCTATACAGGCCTGGACAGGCCCCGAGGGCTCTAGGATATTGAGGCTTCCAGGCTTTCTGGAAAATCTGCACACGAAGGTTATAAGGTTGTCAGCTCTACGTGTTTTGAAGTCTGTTTTCTTAACCTTCTCAGAAAATAACTTTACATCTGTCGAATTAATTAAGTACATATTAAGCTTCCTTTCAAAGTTAATTAAATTGTTTCACACTTTTCTCATAGTTGCATAAATTCATGAAAATTCAACCTTATTCCCCTTACTTGTACCATGAATTACACCTGTTCTACATTTAATCGGGCTATGTTAGTGTGATAAACGAGCGACAGGAAGTGGCAAGCGACAGTTGTCAGATAAAATAATGACCCTACATTATTAATTGACAAGTATGTGCGTTGATGACAACAATTAAGTACATAAATAACAAACATATTTCAAGAATATAGATGCACTATAGTATTTATTGCCGATCCCAGTGGCCGCGTGGTCTAAGGTGTGGGTCTGCGTCCGTTCGCTTGCTGGGATTGTGGGTTCGAATCCTGCCGGTGGCATGGATGTCTGTCTGTTGTGAGTGTTGTCTGTTGTCAGGTAGAGGATTCTGCGTCGGGCTGATCACTCGTCCAGAGGGGTCCTACCAGCTACGTTTGTGTCCAATTTTGTGTGATCTAGAAACCTCAACAGTGACGTGGGCTAGGCCCGATTTGGGCTGTTGCGCCACAGGAAATGAGAGGATAGTATTTATTCAACTAACCTATTGGAGATTATACTAAGAGTAAATTCCATAAATATTATACCCTGAAAGCAAAAGGTTACTCTGAAACATAACTTTTATCTGCCAAAATACACGGCGTCATATCCCAGAATATTGCAACCTTCATTTTCACTCCTCTAATAACTTCAGCTGTCACACAGTCTCTGCTTCCTTGCCACATAAGCCGACTTAAATTTGAACTCTGCTGGAAGTGACTTCAGTTGATAAATGTATTAGAAAGTGCTTTCCGCACCACTAAATCTTTGTACAGTGCAGTTGACAGTCTTGTATTGCCTACGGTCTTCAGACACAACGGGCATATTGACGAGTGATCTGACGTTCTTGTTAATAATTGACTTCGTCTACGAAGCCAAAAACAGACTAATTCTATTGCACATGCCATGTTTTAACCCTTTAAAGACGAAGCGTATCTGTTTTATATAAGGACTCAGTGCGTACCGCGCTGTAAACACTCTCCACTTCGGTTATAAAAACCAATCTCTTAATGTGTTAATATTAACCCTTTAAAGACGAAGCGTATCTGTTTTATATAAGGACTCAGTGCGTACCGCTCTGTAAACACTCTCCACTTCGGTTATAAGAACCAGTCTCTTAATGTGTTAATATTAACCCTCTAAAGACGAAGCGTATCTGTTTTATATAAGGACTCAGTGCCTACCGCGCTGTAAACACTCTCCACTTCGGTTATAAAAACCAGTCTCTTAATGTTTTATAAGGCAAAAGTTGCTGTTTGTTCTGAGATCCGTACAAAACACATAAACGCAATGTGGGCACCACGTAGAATTTTTTAATGTTAAACCTGGTGGTACGTAAAGTTACCGCTATGCTTTAAAAGGTTAAACAAACGAAAGTGCTTTTAGACTGTTTGGTTTCCTTCCATTAAACCCGGACATTTCGTTAAGGCTTGGTGTAACATGATAATGTGTGTGATGAGAGATACGGTGATATCAGGTATGAACTGAAGATACGCAAAAAGGCAGAATGCAGGATTAACATTTGCACAGATAAAACACCACTAAACAGGATAAGATAGACATGGAAAATTGTCACATTTACGACCAAAATAGCAGTTGATTCTTTCGGTTTCTTTCTGTAAAACTTTTATGCGTAGAACGCAAGAAAGTCAATGAAAAGAAGATCCCGGTTGTTGGGCGCTTTCACGAAATTACAAAAAACAACTACAAGCTTCATCAAGTCTGTCTGTTAGTCTGTCTCTCTGTCTCTCTGCCTGCCTGCCTGCCTGCCTGCCTGCCAGTCTGTCTGTCTGTCTGTCTCTGTCTCTGTCTGTCTGTCTGTCTGTGTGTCTGTCTGTCTGTCTCTCTGTCTGTCTGTCTGCCTGTCTCTCTGTCTGTCTCTCTGCCTCTCTGTCTGCCTCTCTGTCTCTCTGCCTGTCTGTCTCTCTGTCTGTCTGTCTCTCTGTCTCTCTGTCTGTCTGTCTCTCTGTCTCTCTGTCTGTCTGTCTCTCTGTCTGCCTGTCTCTCTGTCTGTCTGTCTGTCTCTCTGTCTGTCTGTCTGTCTGTCTGTCTGTCTGTCTGTCTCTCTGTGTGTCTCTCTGTCTGCCTCTCTGCCTCTCTGTCTGTCTGTCTGTCTGTCTGTCTGTCTCTCTGTCAGTCAGTCAGAATGGAACAACTCGGTTCCCACTGGGCGGATTTCCATGAAATTTGATATGAGTATTTTCTCGTCTCCGAAAAACGACCAAACCTGCTCTGGAACCCACTCGGCTTCTTATTCACTGAGTACCGGGGTTCCTTCCTTGGGCCTAAAGCTCCCGGCGTGTAATGTTGACTACTTGCCTCCATCTAATGCCTAGGTTAAGAATGAGTGGAACTGTACTTCTCCTCCCCCTATACGCTTCCATGGCGTGGTCAGCGGCAACTTTACGTTTGATTTTTATAACATGTCTAGTATGAAGCAACGCAAAAATTGATGTAAAACGGCCACATATTTTAGTTCGAATCAGAACTTTAGACTGTACTAAAATACAGGTCGATCCCAGTGGCCGCGCGGTCTAAGGCGTGGGTCTGCGGCAGAGTGCTTTCTGGGATCGTGGGTTCGAATCCCTCCGGGGGCATGGATTTTTTTTTCTCTTGTACAGTGTTTGTGTTGTCAGGTAGAGGTCTCTGCGACGAGCCGATCCCTCGTGCAGAGGAGTCCTACCAACTGTGATGTGTGTCTGAGTGTGATCAAGTGCAAATGAAAAACCCTCGACACCTGCTGTGAGTAGGTAGAAGAGGGAAGGAGTACAAAATGAAACGAAACTGTAGTACAGTCTAATTAATACTTTTTTCTTTATAGTATGCATACCGTTGTGAGTACAATAAATACACATACAATGAACGCCGTCTTCACAAATTACTGTTTTCCTGTTACATTTTGGCCTGATTATGACTGCCTAGGTGGTGGAAATATGTTGCCAATCTTTAACTTTTAACAAATAAAGAACGAATTGTGAAGGCGGCTTTCATCCTATGTGTATTTAAGACATTTTTGCTTTAATTTCAAAAGGAAAATCTATATAATTTCAGAACATTCTGCTGGTTCCCTAGACAGATTGACATATTTATTTAAAGACGGTGGGCGTCACAATTTTCCACCTACACCGTCTGATAACGATAAGCCTTGTTTTAGTTGGACACTCATACACTCGTACACTCATAAATTATTGACGTTGTGCACCACGTCAAAGAAGGTGCACGTTCCTGCGACCTGAATGCTGTTAACGATGTAGCTCGGGTGGACGCGGTAACATGACACTTGCCCTTTGTCATCACCTTTCTTCCTCTCTCCATAAAGGCGAGAACAGAGGTTTGTGTACGTGAGGGGACACAAAAGCAGAGTGGCAAAGGTGAAATTGAAATTCATCGCGCAAATATCGATAATCTCGCTGGTGTCCTCAAAGGATAAAATCTAAAAGCTAGCAAGCTTAATTACTAAACACGTGAATGAATGGTTAGTAAAACAAACAACGTAGCTAATGCAGGCATAGCGCGTAGTATTTCTGGCGCTTTCCCTCGTCTGTGTTTAAGTGCATTGGTATGATATTTCCGTAACTTTTGTTCGAAAATGGTTAAGATCAGATTAGTGGCGTAGAAATGGAGGGGGGGGGGGATGACACCTCTTTCCATGCGGCAGTGTGCAGAGGGTAGCAAAATGGGCAGAAAAATGGATATTCGAAATAAAAACTGATTTTTGCTCTCAAATTGTAAATTATTGAGTCAAACAAAAGGAAATTCAATAAATTATTGTAATTTATTCAGTCCATAATTTATAAAAGGGGCGGCCATTTTGATTACTCTCTCCCAGCGCCAAAATAAATAGCTACGCCACTGGCTCCGTTAATTGGCGCTCGACTAAAGCTCGACTAAATCTCAGAAATGCAGTCGAACTCGGTTACAACACCATGAGGGGGCCTGAATATTTTGTGCTGTTATAAACGAGTGTCGTTTTAACCGAGCAGTATAATGTTATGGTCAACGTTGAGGAATTAATTGGTACGACAGAATATCTGACGCTATAGGTGTGGTGTCGTATAAACCGATGTCGTTTTAATCGGGTTTCGTCTGTATACGTGAAATGCCCGTCCGGAACCACTAAACCAGTGGCACAGCATCACATCCCAGAAGACGTAAATCCTCAAAACCCCTTGATTACCAGCTTCAATTAACAAGTTACCGCCGATCCAGTTTGCCTAAGGTGGTCTAAGTCTTAGGTCTTCGGCCGCTTGCTTACTGGGATTGCGGGTTCGGATGCCGCGGGGGGGGGGGGGGCCCATAACTCTATGTTTCTTTTGAGAGTTGTTTGTTGTCAGGTAGAGGTCTCTGTGACGGGCCGATCAGTCATCCAGAGGAGTCCTACCGAGTGTGTGTGTTAGGTTTTGGTGTGAAGAAGATAAGACTTCTCACTATAAAATCTAATCTTCAACAAATTTACAACGCACCTGGGGATCTACGCGTAGATCACAGCAATTAATAACACTAGATATGGACTGGGAACATAAGGGCTGTCAGCAGGTCCGTTTCGTTGAGAACAGTAGCAAGATAATTACTGCAATATGGATTAGAGTTACTGAATTTGCAGGAAGTCAGATAAGGCAGCCATACATTTAAATATGCTCCTCATTTTAAGTGTAATAACTGGACATTAACCTTTTAAACCCTAGCGGTAACTTTACGTACCACCGGGTTTAACATTAAAAAATTCTACGTGGTGCCCACATTGCTTTTATGTGTTTTGTACGGATCTCAGAACAAACAGCAACTTTTGCCTTATAAAACATTAAGAGATTGGTTTTTATAGCCGAAGTGGAGAGTGTTTACAGCGCGGTACGCACTAAATCCTTATATAAAACAGATACGTTTCGTCTTTAAAGGGTTAATGTATAGTCTACTCTGACTTTGCTAAAAACTCTTGTCCGAGAAATTGTTTTTAGGGAATTCTGTGAGTCAGTTCCATTAGTTTGAATTTAGTTAGTAAACTGAGCCCTCTGTTTTCATTATTAAGTGAGCTCTTAATTTTTATTAAAGGCGAAATAATGCACAATTTATCATAATAATGTCCTATATTTCGATCCAGAATTCGTAAATAAAGAAATTTACACACAATATTTGCTCAGTTAATGTGAAAAGAAGGTAAAGCAATCCCATTTCCAGGCCTGGACATGTCCTGAGGGTTCCAGGGGTTTGAGACTCCCAGAATTGCCACGCAGTCGGCACATGAAGGTAGTAAGGTTGTCAGCCCTACGCACCGGCCGCCTTTACGCCCAGGAAACATTCCTGGTACTCATTTCTGTTAGAGGCTGAGTCGACCCCAGGGCCACAGTGCGGTCGGAAGGATTATGTCAACAAAAAATTCCAATGACACCATCGGTAATCGAACCCGCGACCTTCCGGTTTGCAGCGCAATGCCTCAACCAACTGCGCCACCGCACCAAGTTAATGTAGAATCTTATAATTAATTTCCTATAACAATTTTAATGTTGGAAATTTAGATAAACGTTTCGAATGCGTAATAAAGAGCTTATCAGTACAATTTCTGCTATCTAAAAACCGGTCTTTCATTTGCTATTAGGGTAAAGTTTAATGTCATCGTGTTTGTATTATAGACAAGCAAAGCTTAGTGCTACGTAACTTTGCTTTCTCACAGTTTGTTCATTCACAGTGACAACGCCCGCAGACAATTATGCATGATATCGACTCGAGTTCCTGGGATGGATTAGGTTTTCTGCGAAATTCATCCGCCTATGCTGGGTGCGTAATCAAAACAAGTGCTGCGTATGTCTGCCTACGTTTCTAACGATATTACGCGACAGAGAGGGTCCTCCATACACGGCCACAGAATTGTTAGTCTTAACCCTTTAAAGAAGAAGCGTATCTGTTTTATATAAGGACTCAGTGCGTACCGCGCTCTAAACACTCTCCACGTCGGTTATAAAAACCAGTCTCTTAATGTTTTATAAGGCAAAAGTTGCTGTTTGTTCTGAGATCCGTACAAAACACATAAACGCAATGTGGGCACCATGTAGAATTTTTTAATGTTAAACCTTGTGGTACGTAAAGTTACTGCTAGGCTTTAAAAGGTTAAAGACGAAGCGTATCTGTTTTATATAAGGACTCAGAATGTACCGCGCTGTAAACACTCTTCACTTCGGTTATAAAAACCAATCTGTTAATGTTTTATAAGGCGAAAGTTGCTGTTTGTTCTGAGATCCGTACAAAACACATAAACGCCATGTGGGCACTACGTAGAATTTTTTAGTGTCAAACCTGGTGGTACGTAAAGTTACCGCTAGGCTTTAAAAGGTTAAAGACGAAGCGTATCTGTTTTATATAAGGACTCAGTGCGTACCGCACTGTAAACACTCTCCACTTCGTTTATAAAAACCAGTCTCTTAATGTTTTATAAGGCAAAAGTTGCTGTTTGTTCTGAGATCCGTACAAAACACATAAACGCAATGTGGGCACCACGTACAATTTTTTAATGTTAAACCTGGCGGTACGTAAAGTTACCGCTAGGCTTTAAAGGTTAATGCCTTTCGGACTGAGTCTGAAGCTTTGTGAGCCATAGCTGTTACTACAAGCACCGCCTTCCGGACCCGCCCTCTATATTTGATGAGAAAATTAGTCCATCGAAAAAGCGTAAACTTCCAAAAAGAAATTTCTGGAATACGCAAAAAAGAATAAACTACTTTACTACTAAATAAAGTGTCATTTTTTTAACACCAGACTCAACATTTCAGAGCTGGCTTTATCATCTATTGCTATGATGCAGGATGTCGTCCGCTCTACGGTGCGCAGTTCTTCTTCAGTAAATTGCTTAAAATTTAAATTTGTCTCTAAATTAACATTTTGGTTCCTCTTTACGACCCGTTTCGGATCATGGCCAGCCCCGTTCTTGGGGCTTCGTGATCACACTGATTTAGACACACCAGAGTCGGTAGGACTCCTCTGGACTAGGGATCGGCCCCGTCGTAGAGACCTCTACCTGACAACACAAACACTGTACAAGACAAACATCCATGCCCCCGGTGGGATTCGAATCCACGATCCCAGCAAGCGGTCGGCCGCAGACCTACGCGTTAGACCGCGCGGCCACTGGGATCGGCAAATTTGTCTTTAAACTGACCTAAATCTAACGCGGCCTCCTGTAGAATACTCAGTATGACTAAATGGTTCACTAATTTTCTCTCATAAAAATATGAACAGATCCTATAGAGCAGAGTCATTATTGAGAAATCAGCAATAGTTCAGCTAATAAAGGATTTCCTCGCCTTATGTGGATCACGAAGTTTCACTGCCGCCTTCATAGAAACTGGCCACCTAGTTACGTTATAAGCCAGATGGACCCAGTTCATTATTTTTTTAATAATAAAATTTGTGTGGATTGGAAAACGACCAGACTCCTATCTTATAAGTAAAGTCTGTGATATATTGCATTATCCGGAAATCTCTATTAACCGGCAGATTGACAAAGAGTGGTCTAATAATGTAGTGTGGTGCAATCATTTGCTTTATTGCCTTCGCCTATTACAGGGTGTTACAGTACAGCGCTTTGAATATTTCATTTTTGTCATGGAAGTGGCTGATAAAAAGCGGAAAAGAGTAGTGTTGACAACAAAGGCAAAAATAGATGTGTCCATGAGGTTGTTAGGTACACTACGACACATATTGAGTCTAATATCCTGATATCCGGAAAATTGCGATATCCGGCAAACCTTTGGTCCCGGTGGTGCCGGATATCGCAGATTTTACTTAAGGAGGAAATACCAAGCTTAATGAATCTTACAGAGAATATGATTTTCAGCTCTATGGGTCGAAACTATGTACCTTCCTGTTCCTGCTGCAGTTTCTCGTTGTTGAGTTCAATGTTAGGGCGGGCCTTTCTAACGAACTGTTTTTCGAGCACCCTGTATAATACGAGATATTATTATGTTCACCCAATTTCTAGACATGGTCACTGAGTACGAATATAGCTGATCAAAGTGGCTGGAGCACGCCTGAGTGTCTCTTTTCTGTTTCTCGATTTTAAAAAAGCACTGTTTTACTCGCTTATCCAAAGATAATTCAGGGGATACAAAACAGTGGTTTATCGCAACACACTGCAATATTCGGCTATTAAATGGGCTTGGAGGGTGATATTGACTTACTAAGGGCTGTTAGAAGAAATTGTACTTTCATGTACGGGTGCGGTGATAAAATACTATAGGTCAGTTTCTCTAATTCTATGGCTATCTGGCATGACGTGCAATTATCGATGTTTGGTCATCTCGTTTTTGCAAAATTCAGATACTCAATGGGAAGAAAGTACACCCAAAATTATAATGTCTAATGTATGAACCTTACCATGCAAAGAAACGCTATGATCCCATATTTCCTCGAATATTATAAGGAAATATTTTAAAAAAGTATTTTCTGTATATTTTAAAGTTTCTTATGTTTGGACTGACGATGGCTTTGATAGAAAGCCAAAATATGTAAACATCTTATGTTTTAACCTTTTAAAGCCTAGCGGTAACTTTACGTACCACCAGGTTTAAAATTAAAAAATTCTACGTGGTGCCCACATTGCGTTTATGTGTTTTGTACGGATCTCAGAACAAACAGCAACTTTTGTCTTATACATCGTCAACTGATTGTTTTTTGTAACTACGATGGAGAGTGTTTACAGCGCGGTAGGCACTGAGTCCTTATATGAAAGAGATATGCTTCGTCTTTAAAGGGTTAATAAATACATTTTGTCCACTGAAGTACCCTCTTTTTTGAACGTGAGTTTAGACGTACATCTTTACATTTTTATCTTCCTCAACTAGAGTACATCTAAATATTTAATTTTAATTTTATTTTCAACATATCTTAACCGTGAAATTATCAACGAGATACACAGATGCAGCAAGCCAACGTACTTAAAATATTACGCTTTTTGTGTAAGAAGGTGAGATCAGTCTTGATTTTACCTAACAACGTAATTTTTTTACACACGTTTTGTATTATTTTAACCTTTTAAAGCCTAGCGGTAACTTTACGTACCACCAGGTTTAACATTAAAAAATTCTACGTGGTGCCCACATTGCGTTTATGTGTTTTGTACGGATCTCAGAACAAACAGCAACTTTTGCCTTATAAAACATTAAGAGACTGGTTTTTATAACGGAAGTGGAGAGTGTTTACTGCGCGGTACGCACTGAGTCCTTATATAAAACAGATATGCTTCGTCTTTAAAGGGTTAATTACATATTGCCTGAGCATTGTATGTAAAGAGGGGGAATATGTATCTGTATGTGCTGTGTTGATAAAAGCGTCGCTGTACTAGACTGAATACGGTTGCCATTTTGTACCTACATAATACTAGGGGATTTTTTTACCGTGGCGCTGCAACCCAACTCTGGCCTAGGCCGCCTCACTTTTGAGGTTTCTAGGTCACACAAAATTAGACACACACACACACACACACACACAAACACACCCGGTAGGATTCCTCTGAACGAGTGATCAGCTCGTCGTAAAGGCTCCTACCTACACAACACGCAACAAACACGAGGGACGAAAATCAATTTCCTTAGCGAGATTCGAACCCGCGATTCCAGCAATTGAGCTTCCGAAGAACTACGCCTTAGACCGCACAACCACCGGAATTGGCACTGCATTATTACGACACCTGTATTTATCTACTGAAACGCTGTAGTGTGAATGACAGTGTGAACTGCTGCAAATATGTTCACACCGCCTTAGAATCACGTGTTTTTTCTTGTTGTATGTCGTTAAATATTTAAAGTGTCTAAAAGAAATAAAATGAAAATATTATATCTGAATGGAATATGCACTTTAAAAGGTTAACACGCCATTGCTCGTTAATTCAGTTTCTTAGAAAAATATGCATTTATTAATTTAAAGACCAGTGGTTACTTTATATACCGCCAGGTTTAACACTCAGAAATTCTACGTTCTGCCCACACAGTGTATTTATGTGTTTTGTGTGGATCTCAGAACAAACAGCGATTATTTCCCTATACAGCATTAACTGGCTGGTTCTTATAACCGAGACGGAGTGTGTTTACTGCGCGGTACGGACTGAATCTATATGTACACACCTAAAGCCCAGTGGTTACTTTATGTACCGCCAGGTTTAACATTCACAAATTCTACGTTCTGCCCACACAGTGTATTTATGTGTTTTGTGTGGATCTCAGAACAAACAGCGATTATTTCCCTATACAGCATCAAGTGACTGGTTTTTATAACCGAGACGGAGTGTGTTTACTGCGCGGTATGAACAGAATATTTAAAAGTATATAATTCAGGTTAATTTTCGTTTTTAGAGGTTTAAGCTTCAAAATAAGGGAGGAAACTATTTGGCCCATATGAACTTAAGTTGAATTCGCTCTACAGTGAAGCCTGTGGCGTACTTCTGGACTTTTTAATACACACGCCTACAAGATGTCTTTTTAGGTTGCCTTCGCTACTCGCACTTTGCGAAAGTAACCTATGCCAGTCTAGGGGCACGACTGGAAATGTTCTATGTTCGATTTATGTATCTGTTAGGCATTTCTAGCAGCTGCTAGACGTGACATTCTCACAGCGCTGTTGCTGAAGATAAAAGTTTTCTAAGATGTGGGGCTGTGTCATTGCTGGGGGGGGGGGGGGGCCAAGACTCAGGCACTCAAAACTTTTGGACGTTGTCTTTGGACGAGTAGTTCCGGCGTTTCGAAGGCACAACGGTTATTCGAAACGTACCCAATGACAGAGCTTCACATTCCAGTAGAGCCGAAACTTCAATTTTATGAACTGGTTTAGTATTTGTTTGGAAAAGAATAGATAATGCAACAAGACATAAATATTTTGCCGATTTAAATCGCCAAATTTATATCTTTAAGTTATTAATTTTGAGTAGTTCGAAATATATATCTCTACCGCAACTTTTTTAAATTTTTCTTATTATATTATGTAATAAGTTTCTAATATATAAGGAAAAATATACTACAATTATAAGCAATCTGCATCCCTTTGTTTTCTCGTTTTCAGCATTAAATTTCGAAGCTTGGATCGGATGACTTTTCGGTCTTCATCTTGACGGTTATACCAGTTTGGCATTAAAGCGTTCAAGCCTAGATTCAATCAGAGTACACATGTCTTGTTTTCTCAGCTTCTTAAATTAAACGAGAAACTGATCCACGGTTTCGAATGTCTCTTATTGTACGCATCATCCGATAGGATTCAAGAAACCTTTCAACAACCGAAGAAGGGGGAAAAGATACATCGAAGTGGGCCAGACAAACAAATTACAACGCACTATTGTAGTTTGCAGTTAGTTTTTAATTTTCTGCCTCAATAACAAGGATGTTCCGACGCGTTTTAACCTTTTAAAGCCTAGCGGTAACTTTAGGTACCGCCAGGTTTAAGATTAAAAAATTCTATGTGGTGCCTACATTGCGTTTATGTGTTTTGTACGGATCTCAAAACAAACAGCAACTTTTGCCGTATAAAACATTAAGAGACTGGTTTTATACCCGAAGTGGAGAGTGTTTACTGCGCGGTACGGACTGAGTCTTTATATAAAACAGATATGCTTCTTCTTTAACCTTTTAAAGCCTAGCGGTAACTTTACGTACCACCAGGTTTAACATTAAAAAATTCTACGTGGTGCCCACATTGCGTTTATGTGTTTTGTACGGATCTCAAAACAAACAGCAACTTTTGCCTTATAAAACATTAAGAGATTGGTTTTTATAACCGAAGTGGAGAGTGTTCACAGCGCGGTACGCACTGAGTCCTTATACAAAACAGATACGCTTCGTCTTTAGAGGGTTAAAAGAAACCCGAACACTCCAATTCGGAAAGACGTATAGTGACTCCATTAAACTTGCATTTGTTTGTCGATACTTCAAATCTGTTTCAGAATAATGACTCAAATCTTCTCTAATATTGCCAGTTTTCGACTGGCAACTACTTGCCAAGTGTTCGAATAATGGCAGTGCCTCCATCTTCAGGGTCTATCGGTCCAAGGTGATGGACCCTGAACGTAGAGAGAACACGTTTCTCCAAAACTTTTTGTTAACTATTTACCAGTCGACACGGTGTCACAACCAATAAGATTTGAATGCTCAACAACGCCGCTGCGAGGACCAAAAACTCACAATTTCATAACAGATATACGGCTTTTTTTTACATGTTTGTATAGGCCTGTTATTAGTTTATATCTCATTATTACAGAAAATTATCAACGTAAATAGGAAGTAAAAACATAATCAACTAACGACAATTATTTCGGATCATCTCATATTGTGGTTCTGTGTTATATCACAATGTATCCTGCAGGGAGTACGACAGTAGGTTCTTCCGAAACGTCGATATCAACGTACTAAACTACAGGTGTCGTAACCAAGAATACTACGGTATGTAATTGTGTACAAATCCCGAGAAAATAAATTTTGTACGGTGGCCCCAAGTAGGCCTATTTATTAGGGAAAGTGCTTCGAGTCACTCTTCTGGCGCCTAGAATTTTGAATTGGCTGGAAGGTTTTTGGAAAATTCGTGAACACCTGACGATATGAATCTTCAGGTGTATTAAAACTTCAAATTTATAAACAGACTCTCAAGGACACTCGTTTCGAGTCGGTGTCCAGACGTTTCGAAACATTATATCGCCTCCATCTTCAGGGTCAAGCAGTCGAAATTTGAGATGATTATCTGAAATAACTGGCAACTGCATAATTGCGGGAGAAGTGCCATTTTATTTCAGGCATTCTGTATGTCTCAGAAGTGAGCCCCGTGGCCCTAGTGTATTATTAACCCTTTAAAGACGAAGCGTGTCTGTTTTATATAAGGACTCAGTGCGTACCGCGCTGTAAACACTCTCCACTTCGGTTATAAAAACCAGTCTCTTTACGTTTTATAAGGCGAAAGTTGCTGTTTGTTCTGAGATCCGTACAAAACACATAAAGGCAATGTGGGCACCACGTAGAATTCTTGAATATAGAACCTGGTGGTGTGTAAAGTTACCGCTAGGCTTTAAAAGGTTAATTTCTACAGTATTGCCGTAGTGTCATATAGGTTGTCTTGTCGTCTGTCCGTAGGCTACGCCGACGGCAGCAGCTTATGTCACAGAGTTCAGTCTTTCCAATAAGTTCACAAAGCCTCATACTGCTCCCGGCTGTATAAATTCTTGGCAGCTTACAGTGGCACACAAAGAGAGTTCTATTACACAGACGCTGGTTTGACCCGAACATCTCTTGTGTTCCTTAGGGCCGCAGTATTGAGCTACAGACGCAGTTTGAGGAGGACCTGACCCGATTCCTTTACGTCGCCTTCCTATGAATGATGCTTATCCGTGCATTGACGGGGACAGCGGGTGTAATTAACTAAATAACTGAGTAACTAATCAACTGAAATCACTAACTCCATGGAGTGGAGTCCTTCCTGAGGAGCTAACAGTTCCACAGCTAGACTAGAAATTCCCTGAATTTTATGGAACCCGAATGTTCAGTACCGTATTCACAACAGCCTTCTACTTCTACATCTTTTATTGCGTGTTTCGCTACAAAGTATAAAACTTATGTAACACTAACAAGGGCATTTGTTGAGATCTACCCTCTTCTGGGATATTAACCCTTTAAAGACGGCGCGTATCTGTTTTATATAAGGACTCAGTGCGTACCGCGCTGTAAACACTCTCCACTTCGGTTATAAAAACCAGTCTCTTAATGTTTTATAAGGCAAAAGTTGCTGTTTGTTCTGAGATCCGTACAAAACACATAAACGCAATGTGGGCACCACGTAGAATTTTTTAATGTTAAACCTGGCGGTACGTAAAGTTACCGCTAACTAACTAACTAACTAACTAACTAACTCCATGGAGCAGAGGCCTTCTTGAGAAGCTAACAGTTTATCAGCTAGTCAAGAAATTCCCCGCATTTTATGGAACCCGAAGGTTCATTACCGCATTCACAAGAGCCCGCCACCTGTCCCTATCCTGAGCCAGATCAATCCAGTTCATGTCCTCCCATCCCACTTCCCGAATGTCCATCTTAATATTATCCTCCCATCTACGCCTGGGTCTCCCAAGTGGTCGCCTTCCCTCGGGTCTCCCCACCAAAATCCGGTATGCACCTCTCTCCTCCCCCATACGTGCCACATGCCCCGCCCATCTCAGTCTTCTCGATTTGATTACCCGAATAATATTTGGTGATGAGTACAGGTCATTAAGTTCCTCGTTATGTAGTCTTCTCCACTCCCCTGTCGCCTCGTCCCTCTTAGGCCCAAATATCCTCCTCAGCACCCTATTCTCGAACACCCTCAGTCTTTGTTCCTCCCTCAGTGTGAGAGACCAAGTTTCGCATCCATACAGAACAACAGGTAAAATTATAGTTCTGTATACCCTAATCTTTGTGTTTTTGGATAGCAACCTGGAGGACAAAAGATTCTGCACCGAATGATAGCAAGCATTCCCCGACTTCAATCTGCTCTTAATTTCTTCATGAATGGAGTTTCGATTCGTTAGGGTTGCTCCCAAATATTTGAATTCTTCCACCCTTTCAAAGGATTTATTATCTATATTTATGTTGTGATTGTGTCGTGCATTCTGATTTCGAGACATGACCATGTACTTAGTTTTCTCAGCATTTACTTCTAGACCAATCTCCTTACTAGCAATAATTAAATCTCCTGCATTTTTCTTTATGCTATGTACGCTTCCGCCCAATATATTAACATCATCAGCATAAACCAGAAGCTGATGTGTACCATTCAATTTCAAGCCCTCCTGGTTTGCCTGAACCCTCCTAATGGCATATTCTAAAGCAAAGTTGAAAAGCAATGGCGACAGAGCATCTCCTTGTTTCAAGCCATTCTTAATAGGAAACGTGT
>BLKM01008413.1:1289-11616 GCA_013340265.1 Coptotermes formosanus
CCACGCCTCCAAAAACAACGCAGTACACAGTCAACAGCACATTCTCACTCAACTGTGAAGTGCAACCCTAGTGTGACGGTAACAAAAAGTTCTCCCTGAAGATGACCCAGCAGGGTCGAAACATGTAGGAGTGTGTTACGATTGATGAAAAAACTCTCTTTGTGCATTTGTTGGTGATTTGTGTTTTCTTTATAGAACACTTTGAAATTACTGAAGAAAAACTAAAACTGTGTTTTCCTTCAGTAGTTCCAAAGTGTTCTGTAAAGGTTCCCCTTATGGTGGTGTAATCTACACCGAAACATGTCGAGAATTGTGTAAAATCTGATACATTATGATTTTTAGCGTACGAGTTGTTCCTAATAATAAAAATTAAATTGATACGTACACGATACGAACAATTTTAAATAAATTCTGCGGTTTAGATACTTGAATGTCACTCGAACTGGAAACTACATGAGATAAGGGAGACGTATTCAGTTTCGCGGTAAGGTCAAGGCACAGTTCTCTCCGTGGGCATGTCTTGAAGGCGTGTGTGGAGTGGAATTACACCTTCACTCATTCTTAAGCTTGCTACTAGATGGAGGTGGGTGAGCAGCTTCTTGCATCCTTTCAGTTACCCCCAAAAAAGCACGCACGTTTTGAATTGAATACGAGAGTGGGTGGGTTCTCGTGTCGGCCTGGAGGGTTTGGGGGAAAGAAAAGTCACTTGCCCAGGCCTGGAATTGAAATCTGTTGCGGTACGGTCCTATAAATTTGGTTACGAAATTGTATGGCTTTGTCAGCGGCTGATGCCGGTGGCAATAGTGGATCTTCACTGTGTAAACGTCTGCGAGAAATGTTAAAATTGTGTGTGCAGTACGTTAATTGAATCAGGAGTTTAGCGTCTTGTACCGCGAAGGTGTGTAACTTAATCCTGTATGACTTGAAATTTCACTTCTAAATATGAACAAAGAAAAGTTAGCAGACAGGTGAATAAAAGGTAGCAAATTTTGTATTATTCATACTGTGCGTATACTACAATTAATACGTCAACCAACATATGCACTTAACATTTTAAAGCCTAGCAGTTACGTTACGTGCCAGCAGTTTAATATTCAAAAATTTCACATGTTGCTCGCACTGCGTTTATTTGTTTTGTACGGATCTCAGAACAAACAGCGATTATTTCACTACACAGCTTTAACTGTTTCGTTTTTATAACCGAAGTGGAGAGTGTTTACAGCGCGGTACGCACTGAGTCATATAAAGCAGATACGCTTCGGCTGTAAAGGGTTAATAAGATACAATTCTTGGCAAGTATTAAACCCCTGCATGTTTCGGCACTGGGGTGCCTTCATCAGGGGTTTATTTAGAACAAAAGGAGTACAAGCCCAGCACTCTAAGTATTGTATCGCTATTGTATGCGATATAATACCTAAATTAGCCTGTTAGACTTGTACCCTGTATTGTAAATAACTCCTTGATAAAGACACTCCGGTGCCGAAAAATGTGGGATTTCAATATTTGCCATGAATTGTATTTTATTAAGTGCGAGTTTTGGCTGGCGTATCAGTTGGAAGGTAACGGACTTCGAAATGATATTTAACCCTTTAAAGACGAAGCGTATCTGTTTTATATAAGGACTCAGTGCGTACCGCGCTGTAAACACTCTCCACTTCGGTTATAAAAACCAGTCTCTTAATGTTTTATAAGGCAAAAGTTGCTGTTTGTTCTGAGATCCGTACAAAACACATAAACGCAATGTGGGCACCACGTAGAATTTTTTTATGTTGAATCTGGTTGTACGTAAAGTCACCGCTAGGCTTTAAAAGGTTAAGTCTCTAAGACACAGTTGTTGCTACATGCAAAGCAATGCTGAACGCAAGGAGTTCAGTTCGCCCACCCAGTATGTAGGCTATCTCTTCCGTATTCGTGTTACAGTAAACAGCGATAGTTTCTATACAGTGCATTAACTGCCTGGGAACTGTAATGGAGACGTCGAGTGTTATCTGTGAGCTAAAAACCTATAGAGCCTGAATACCATACGTAAATTTCGAATGATAAATGGAACATTGAAATTGGGTCGGTAACACCCCTGCTAATCATTCAGACTGGCCGGGTTCAGATGTCGGAAACCTGTTGCCCTGACTCAGACTGTGTATTGCTTGTTCCAAACCCACAATCCAGTGCCGATATAACGTCTTAATTTTGTCCACGGCCGCTCTCTTACAGTTCTTTTCATCTGTTATGCTAAGATGCATAAGCCAAGTCTCGCGTAGGGACAGGAATATTGTAACACGCTATGTCTGAGGAGCAGAGCGCCAAATCCCAGCGTGTCTGCGTGTTTCCGTTAGTCTGGGCAAGTGAGGCGCCTCCGACCGGAAGTTGGAAATTGCTGCTGGTCACGTGATCGATCCCTGTCAGCAAAATGTACACACAATCACCAGTACAAATAGACACTTGATTTGCATGTTTAATTACAGCAATAACTGACGTTATGAAAGTTAGCTATAAGTATATATGTAGTGAAATATTAAAGTACTTATTCCAGGATGGTGTATTTTATGGTTCCGAAGGATATATGTGATTTTTATTTACCAAACAATGCACATTCTCTGCTGCGTAATTTCTTCGTACCTGTCGATGAATAATGATGAGATTATAACACGTTAGTAGCGCCGATCCCAGTGGCCGCGCGGTCTAAGGCGTAGGTCTGCGGCTGAGCGCTTTCTGGAATAGTGGGTTCGAATCCCACCGGGGGCATGGATGTTTGTCTCTTGTACAGTGGTTGTGTTGTCAGGTAGAGGTCTCTGCGACGGGCCGATCCCTCGTCCAGAGGAGTCCTACCGACTGTGTTGTGTATATGAGTGTGATCAAGTGCAAATAAAAACCCTCGACACCTGCTGTGAACAAGTAGGTAGAAGATGGAGGCACTACGAAACGAAACGAAACGAAACATCATAATAGCTAGCCCGTTCGTGTAGACGTGTAGTCTAACCTACCTAGTTCAAGACTTGGCGGTATTAGCATTCTGCTACCTCCTACAGTCTGCTGTGTTTCTTGTTAAGCAAGGAGTGTAGAAGAAGAACGAAATAAAATCGAATTAGCCCACGCCATAAAAACAAGAGTGGTTATACAAAGCAGGCATTTCAATTTGCACTTACCCCATGAATGGCAGTTTTTTCGTTAAGCCTGTATAAACGTAAATTTTAAATTGCATGGTGAAATACATTTCAAGGTTTTAACTTAGACGAATGAAAAGAAGAAGATTTCAATTGGCCAGTAGTGTTACAGTGATATCCTGCTGTCGAATTAAATCCAGTTGTGACAGACGGATAGACAAACGACCTATAGAATGAGATAGCTTTTAATTTATTTCGATCTTAAAAAACGTAGAACTCATTAAAAAAAGGAAAGATTGGAGAGAGTATAAAAAAAGGAAATCTCTGGGCGAAGTTCCAAGATTTGAAGATAATTGCATTAGTTACGTCACTTGGGCGTATAAAAAGCAGCAAGATACGCGTGAAACGGAGGCGAGGGAAGGCAGGAATGTGCTCATCGATCACGTGATGTTTCTACGGGCGGTCGCTGGTGTGTTAGCGCCTCTCGAAGAGGCAGCAGCTGCGACTTTGTACAGGCGTTATCTCATTTCCTTTTTTTTTTTTCCAGATATTCTTCTTTTGAAAGCGAAAAGAGAAAAAGCTGTTCATGTTCCTCGCGTTTTTGATTCGTGTTATCTGGACAGAAGTGCTTAGGGCTTTCAGATTCTCCCAGTTACACTTCGTTACGGTTAGGAATAAACTCTTGTATACAGAAACGTTTCTCTTACTCTGTCCCTTTTATGTAGGCAGAAGTCAAAAATTTGGGACTATTTTTGGAACAAAAACCAGAATATTGCACAAACGTTGTAATCGTGCACGATAAACGGTCAGATATTCAGTTTACTTTGGGTTTTTTAGGCGCCTTCTTTTACTCGTGAAAACCGCCTACTAACTTTGTTAATGCCTGTTCATCTCTTCGCATTATCAGCGCGTCTCCCTCTAAGCGGATTTCCATGATATTTAATATTCAGGACTTCTACAAAAATCTGTCCAGAACCTAAAAATTTGGTCAAAAATGACAAAAAATCTTGAAATTCAGATAAAGATGATGTAGGTTTTATTTTTGTCGGACAAATAAATTCGCCGTAAAAACGTTTTTGCAACACTCAGTACTGTTAAAAGTGACGTGTAACTCAACAATGCACAAAGAACGCGTTGTTGTTTCCACGGCAACAACTGTTACGCGCACGCGCCACACTCTTTACGTGTACGTGGACAATCTTGTTTTATTTTAGTTGTAATGACATTGAAGTGAAAGGAAGAGTTATTTGTGCAGGCCCTGAAGACACGCTGTGGAAATACGGGCGTAGCTGTACTCACTCTGAACCTCAGCAGTGGGTAGAGGTTTGTGGTCAAAATCAGGAACCAACAGCTTTAGTCTCCAGGAAATAATCACATCTGCGCTAGACCCTTGAAGATGGGACCGATACGTTGTCCCGAAACGTCGGTAAAGTATTACATTCAACGCTGCGTAATACCCCGAAAGAGTGCAGATCTCATCAGCATCGCTGCGGAAGCCTGAAAACACAGGGAAAGAATATTGCAACATAGAAAACTGCAACAAGAGTCGTAACCGCTACGAAAGCCGAAATTTGCCATCACACTTGCTCCTTAAAAGACAGAAGCTTGGTTTCGCGGAGAACATTGAAAGCTTTAAAATAAATTTTTGCGACAAATTTTAGTGACGGGTGACACGTGCTCACTTGTAATCGGTCATAATTAGACGTTGATATCCAACCAGCTTATTGGTCGTGGTGATCCATCGTTTAGTTGTGTTTGTGAGGTTATATATTTAAATTCGTCAGGAGGTGTACTGTCCTGGGTGAGTGTGTTTATGGTTTTACTCAGACACTCCAGTTTAATGAAATATATTCCTTAACCAGGAAGCGACTCCTTCTTGTCGCCTACCTTGCAATTAATCTTACACAATCAAGCCCATGTTAATGGGGTTTGTAGCCGCTATAAACTGAGTAAATTACCAAATTTCCTCCCATAAGCGTCATTTCATTCGACGTTATAAAGCCAGAGACTGACGGCGTCGTTAAATAAGCAACAACAACCAGAATGTTGGCTCAGTCGGTAATTGCCATTTGACGTGTGTCAGTGTGGTGAGTGTCTCCAATCTCAACCCTATAACCGAATATCCTGAAACTGGGCACAATTTTCCTCAGTTACTTCAGGATAATTCGATAATGAAACGTCGTTTAGGTCACGACCGATTCTTTCCAAATACCTCCCAATTCATTACCCATAAGTGATCCAATAATTTCACGATGTATGAGATAGTAAGGGTGTCGTAAACTAAGCCACAAAAATGTGACGGTATAGAAGCAGTTCAGATAAAGAAGCGTTGTTAAATAAATCCAGAATCAATTAACTTTCTTTCCAGTGTAGACCGAATGTGTGTTGTAAATGCCATACACACATTATGTCTGCCATTTTCTGTCTGCCATACAACCCGTATAATTCAGGGAAGTCTTCGTGATGTATGGCGAACGTTTTTAGTAGCCATAAAATATATTAGTTGAAGAAAGACACTTAAGGTGGAGACACCTGGCAACTCATGGCGTAATAAGAATCGCTTTTGCTCTGTTTATATTGATTCTATCCTTTTCACCTTCTCACTACATATCAGACATAGGCTGGGGAATTCTGGGTGCTCCTTTCGGTGTGCTTTTTCCTCTAGTTTTCTCTCTTGCCCCTAAATATTACTCTGCCTGTGTTCTAGATTGTCTTCTTCTACCTTATCCATATCTTCGCCTTTGTGGCTTAATTTATATCGCTTTATCCTCCTGCTTTCCCTTTCCACATTTCTCTTCGCTTTCAAAATACATATTATTCTTGTACTTCCCGTCTGATGCTTTTGCTTTCCGTGTATAAGTTATCTTTGTTACTCGCACAAGTCTTTCTTTCCTTCATTTAAAATCTTCTTTGAAATGTCTTCTTACCTGTTTTTTACAATTTGCATAAAAATTGTTTCTTTTCCTCCCTTCTTTCGTACCGGTTTTCTCTGCCTATGAAATTTCTTTTCCTTCACCTTTGATTTTCACCACCTTACTCGGCGTATTTTTATTTATTTATTCCACTCCTTGTTACTTTTTTTACTTTCATTCCTTTTCTTTCTAACTTTGAGTTTTCCACGCTTATATATTTTTTTCAGTAATACATATAAGTGAACTCTAACTTCTCCCACTGGAACACTAAATACAAGTGTACCATATCAAGAAACATGGCCGCATCACAGGATATTCCCGCTCTAAAGGAGTAGCGTCCGGTCGGGTGAAATCGAGTCCGACCCGCGGAAGATGCTTCAGAGGGAGGCCATCAGCCTCAGTCACCTCGACTCGCCTCCACTCGACGTGATTCCAGCTCACTCGAACCATGCAGTGTGGCACAGCCTACAAGACGTTTGTTCCAATAGCTAGGTCTGCCCTGATAGCAACGTAGTAAATTAGACTCAATTCGAATCGAGTGGGCTGTATTCAGTTAGCGTGTCAGCTGCAATAGGAAATATGCGCGGTAATAGATGCCCAGATCATAGTTCAGCAGATCGACAGATTGTCTGTCGAAACACGGATATACAAAGCATGGCACTGGCTAGTTCAGCGGGGCAGATAATCTACAGGTAAGAATGCAAGCGTAACAGCCAATTAAATGCTCATGAAATACTGAAAGAATTTTCACGAAATTTTTATCTCAGTTTTTATAAATAGTTCACATATTCCAATACTGGTCAAAATGTAACAAAGATCTGACACTTAAATGAAGATCAGCGTAAAATTCTGCTTACTCTTGAGACGAAAAATTTTTCCAATGAACATTGTAAAGATGAGAAGGATCCTGTCAATTTAAGTACAAGTTTTGGGTTTCCCATCCCGTTATACAGTTATACGTTACATACAGTTATACGTAACGTATAACTGTCTGTATCTATACCGAAAGGTACAACACGTCATCTTGTTTTCCAGTTTTCATTACGGCATGTTTCGGGCGCGCGAAGCGTCCATCATCAGGAAAAATACAAATGTATAAGGAAATATTGTTAAAGCGGAGGCCTCCCCTTTTTACGTTAGGATAAAGTTATTTTTACAATAACATTTAAAATGTATAAAAATTACAAATAATAAACGGTCTGTTACTTACTGTAGGAAATAATAATTGAATATGCATAAAGCATATTATTTCATGCAGGAAATAATAGTCCGTTATATGTTTGTAAATTTTGTATATGTTAAATTTTATTCTGAAAAAAACGATTTTATCCTAATGTAAAAAGGGAAGCCCTCCGCCTTAACAACATTTGCTTCTACATTTATATGTTCAGCACACTTTGCACATAATACTTAACGTGTTCATGAAAAGTGAGGAAACCACAGTAACTCCCAGAAGCATTACCAAGTTAATGTCTGTTCTAAGGTGAACTGTATGCGCAAGCTGGTACCTTCCTATTCTAACGGAAGTCGTCAGGAATGGAATACATTCAAGTCCCTTCAGGGTTCGCCAGAAAACGTTCTATGTATGTGTATGTGTTGACACACGAATCATTTTTCTCTTTTAATAATATGAAGGTAAATAGACGGAAGAACAGGAGTCGATATTAATACAGGACTACACGCGGTGCATACAAAAGGAAGATGAAGGAAAACAAATGGAAGAGAAAAGTCAATATATTTCGTATTTTGGAAAGTTCTTCTAAATATTTAGTCGTTGATATACGTAGAAGAATTGAAGATAAGGCAGCGTATTTGAAGAAGGACTGTCAGTATGGTTTGGAAGAGGGATTCTTTGGAATGTGTGGAGTGGGTAGGTCTGGCTTGGGATACGGACCGCAGGCAGTAACTTGCGAACAAGGGCATAGAGTTTTATATTTTATACAAGGTGCGAAACAGGAATTTGGTGGGGAAAGCTGGGGGGGGGGGGAAGACTACCTGCAAGAGCCAGGCGTAGATGTATCACATTAACATGGATCTTGAAGAAATATATTTTACGGTGTAGACCTGATTGATCTGTCTCGGGACAGCGACAAGTGGAAGGTTCTTGTAAATGCGGTAATAAATATTCGTGTTGCATAAAATGCGAGGAACTGTTTGGGTCAAGACGTAATGGTTTGTCAGCAAGGGCTGTTATCTGTGCTTTTACTTAGTTATTTAACGCGCGGAACTTCTTGAGTGGCTAAGCGACTGAAAGCTTCTCTTAATGTCCCTACTTCATTGTGCTACTTAGTTCAGTTGAGTGTGTGCAATCCGTATCATAGCAGATATAATCATTGAGCTACACCGGCTCGTGTCATAAACCAGAAAATATAACTCACCACTGTAAAAATTACCAATCTCGTATTTGCAAGTGGGTTATTGTTACATTTTCATTCTATACTTCTATTTAATTAACATTCTGTAGTGTGGAATTCTTCCAAATAATATTCGAGTATATAGTTTCTACCTCACATAAAATATTCTGCATCTGAATTATCAATACCAGGCTTTTGGTATACATCTCCCATGCTGAACCGGATAAATATCCTTCAGTTTTATTTAGGACTTGAATATTCATTGCAAATAAATGTACATGGTACAGAAATTTAATTTCTTCCTCGTAGAAAACACAGTCAGTCTCCAGTACAAAGACCTGCCAATTAACGCGGTTCAGGAAAACAGTTGCTGCCTAATGTGAGAACAGTAGGAAGGCATAATACAGAGTGCGGATAAGGTGCGACGTTTGCCATTATTGCATGTATAGCTACATATGGTTCATACATTCGCCACTGGGTTTGCAAGTGTTAAGTATGTAAGAGTAAAGTAAAGTACAATTTTTTCGCCTCCACGCCATGAAGGCGTATAGGGGGGCAGAAGTATAGCTCCACGCATTCTTAAGTTCAGCAGTAAATGGTGGTGAGTCATTAACCTTAACCCACGGCGTCTCTAACCCCAAGAAAGGTCTTCGCTACCCACTGAATAGGAGGCAGGTGTTAGTTATGGTAATTCTTTCCTATTTTACAGATGAACGCTTTCGCCAGGACAAGGTGTTCTTGTTGACCGCATCTGTGCGTAGCAGTGGCAGTCAAAACACGAGTCGTAAAGGTAAGTAATATTGCATATTATATTTAATATGCATGGAAACCGTCCAGTAAGTTCCAGGACTTACGTACTTCTCTGTCTTAGGCTTGAAGTGGAGCGCTGTGTCTCGGCATTACGTAGGCAGTGGGAAGGCGTAAATAGTAATTCGTACTCTACTGGTTTGTTATGCACAGGGTTATTGAAGATGGCGGGATTTTGGAAGCGTCACGCCGTTTAGTTTGGTGATTAGGGACTAAACTTTTAGGGCAAGATACTAGGTAATTCCTCCAACACTTCGATACGTTTTTAACCTTTTAAAGCCTAGCGGTAACTTCACGTACCACCAGGTTTAACATTAAAAAATTCTACGTGGTGCCCATATTGCGTTTATGTGTTTTGTACGGATCTCAGAACAAATAGCAACTTTTGCCTTATAAAACATTAAGAGACTGGTTTTTATAACGGAAGTGGAGAGTGTTTACGGCGCGGTACGGACTGAGTCCTTATATAAAACAGATACTCTTCGTCTTTAAAGGGTTAATGACATAGGGCTAATTGGGGGAAATCAGAAATGGAATTCTTACTGCCTTAAGAGACTAAAAACTACCATAATGGAAGTTTCGGTTTTTACAAAAATCGGTCATTTTCTGAAGTGTGTGTGATATAAAACCTTTTGAGTATCATGTATAAATTTCTTTCTCACCTCAAAGAAAAAAATCAGTTTGCGCTACGAAGACCAGTCGGTTATTGCCCTTTAAGGAATAACCTCTCTTTATAACGCAGATCGTGCGAGACAGACCCGTACGCTTTGTGGACAAAATGCAGAGATTTTTAATGCTGAAGCAGATGGTACATAAAAACACGACGCTAATTTGAAGTGTTCAGAGTGCAAGAGACTAAGAACTTCTCAAACAGGACTTGTCTCTTTATTTAATGAAGAGACAACGTAGAACTGTAACCGATCCCGGTGGCCGTGCCGTCTAAATCGTGGGTCTGCTGCCGCTTGCTTGTTGGTATTGCGGGCTTGAGTCCCGTTGGGAGCATGGATATATGTCTGTTGTGGGTGTTGTGCGTGGCTGTCACGTAGAGGTCTCTGCGACCAGCTTATTCCTCATCCAGAGGAGTCCTACCGAGTGCGTGAGACAGAAAGAAAGAAAGAAAGAAAGAAAGAAAGAAAGAAAGAAAGAAAGAAAG
>BLKM01008414.1:0-14475 GCA_013340265.1 Coptotermes formosanus
TCTAACACTTTGTATCCCCTGAAGATGATAGAATGTCCATTGAAACATGTAGGGATAATGTCAATGTAAATATAACTTAGTGAATTTTGTGCATAATTGTTGGTTTGTTCTAATTAACCTGTAAATGTGCACGGTACGCAACATATAAGATTCATGACTTTTATGAAATTAACTGATTGGAATGAACTGGCTATCTAACTAAACAAAATTACTGACTTACTAACAAGCGAACAGTATGACACAGAATCTTCATGGCCGAGTTCATAATCCCTCAGACAACAAACAATAAATTTTCCGCCTACATGAAACACAAGGATCCGCTTCCCTACGATTCATTAATATTGGCAGATCGGCAGACCTGTTTGCCGAATGGCCTTGTCGCGTGAAGTTCTCCAAATAAAGCATTGCTAGTGCTATTGTTCTGCCCTGTCCGTCTCAGCGTCCTTCATTAAGTCTGTGTTAGAGTACAAACACGCAGAATACATCCTATAAAACCGTTCCTGTTTATACTTACTAGAACCAACAACTGCATAATAGTGAATACATATACAGCGTGTATTAAGTCCAAAGATCCCTAAATATGTTTCGACCAGTTATTGCCATACACGCTGTATATGTATTCACTGTTGTGTAGTTGTTGGTGCCAATAAGTTTATGATAAGATGCACCGTTTGTAGAACACAAACTTCGTAAACACCCTGCTTATGTTCTTTTTGCACTTCTACGTAAACTGATCTTTCCTAACAGCAAATATCCTACTCAGTACCTTCATTTAAAATATACAAAATAAGCCTAAAATTAACTATCTTTATAGCAGAAAGCATTCTCTGACGATATTATTAAAACATGGGTCGTACTGTCATACGAATTTGGAAGGTAGCCAGTTGAAACTGCTCCCTGTTCCAGCGGAATATGTAGGCGGGTGCGACTTAGCCTTCCCGTTTCACAGTCCTCTGAATTCAGCACTTAATATGACGTCGCTAAATAAGCTACTAAATAGCCAACCCTAACGGGACTTCCAAAACATTGTAATAATTATACAGGGCCTGCAAAATCTATCACATTGGCCCTAAATGACGATGAGGCTCGCTCATTTCCCGGGATCAAACGGTTTTAATTTTGCTGTCCAACATTAAGGTTCGCAAATGGAAATGAACATGTCTTTACTCGTGCATCAACTATAAGTCCTCAACAGGGAACTCTGCTGCTCTAGGCTGTCTAAAATGGTTACAGAAGCGATGTTCTCATTATTTCTGTACGGTGCCACAGACCTCCGTAACATAACCGTGCCCTAGCGTTCATCTTGACTGTATTTGGTATTGTCCGTATATTTTGCAGTTGCAGACACAGACGGTGACAGAAAGGACGGATAGTTTGCTTGATAAGCAAGTTATTGTACACTCTGTCCAGCTCATGAAAGCGCATTTGCTTGCATATTGGCGGAAGACAATGGCTAGAATTTCAGGCAAGTTTATGTGAATGCTGAAGCGAATTGATGTCGCCGCCGTCCGTAACCTCACTTGTATGAACACAGCCGTCTACCAAAGCACATTCAAAGGCCGTGCCATGGCTCAGGCGGTTAGCCGCTGGCCTCCCACCGCGGAGGCCCGGGTTCGATCCCGGGTCAGTCCATGTGGGATTTGTGGTGGACAAAGTGGCAGTGGGACAGGTTTCCCCCCCCCCCCCCGAGTACTTCGGTTTTCCCCTGTCAATTTCATTCCACCGGTGCTCCATTACTAAGAAAAGGGCAAAAAATAATAATCATCTTCATCTTCATCATAGGGTTGCACAAGAAGCCTCAAGGCTGCGGTGCGTCCGTAGCGTCTGCTGCGGGGCCCTTCACCACTTAAAAAAAACACATTCAAGATAAGAACAATGGTGCACCAAGAAATCTGCATTGGATGGTATGGGAATTGGAATGATTAAGTGCACCTATAAGTTGTCGCATTATTTCTTCAGGTTTGTAAATTCTAAGGCACATAAAATTGACGAATATGGGAATACTCCCACAAAGTGTAAAAACATTGTAGGATTAGTCACGGACGTGACTAACAAAGGGTTGCTGAAGTGGGGTCAGCGAACGGTATCTTTTATTCGCCACAGCGTTCAGAGCAGTTCTTCTGCCCTCCCACCTCCTCGTATGTAGCAACGAATACCGAGACATTTTTCCTCTACGGTGAAGTGGCGAAGATGTAAAGCTGAACACTCACGTCTATCGAGTTTCCAGGTCTGGAAAGCGTGGAGCTTTACGACCACGCCTCCTTATATGACATTACGGCACAGCACTTAGACACAGGGGTAAATATTTATTTACCTTATTGTAAGACTGCTTAAAAGAAGATTTTATGTGCGTATCCCGGCAGAGGCAAGAAATTTTACTCTGCAATAAAAACGTCCAGATCGCCTCTGGGGCCCACTTAGACTGCTACTGAATGGGAGGTGGATGGGGGGGGGGGTTCTTTCCCGGGGGTAAACCTACCAGGGCGTGAAGTCGACCACTCACCTCCACCTAGTGCCGCGGTTAAGAATGAGTGCAGCTATACGTCTGTTTCTCCTGTATGCCTTCATGGCGTGGGAAGGGACTACTTTTTGTACCACTCCGCATGTGCGCTAAAAGCTCCCGCAGTTACTCTTATCTCGGCCGTGCCATGGCTCAGGCGGTTAGCCGCCGGCCTCCCACCGCGGAGGCCCGAGTTCGCTCCCGGGTAAGTCCATGTGGGATTTGTGGTAGACAAAGTGGCACTGGGACAGGTTTATCCCCGAGTTCTTCGGTTTTCCCCCGTAAATTTCATTCCACCGGTGCTCCATTACTAGGAAAAAGACAAAATACCCTTATGTGGGCTATATTACACATATGTATGCAAATATACACTACAGGCCTATATAATTTAACATTTACATATTATACGACACTGTACAGGCCTGCTTGCTTACACAAAGGTATATACCAAGAGCAGATTTAGATTTATTGCAGAGAAAGTTAGGCTAGTACTGAAAGCTGTTCGTACAAACACTGCATTAATGTTTAGTATCTTCACCCATTGGGAGAAATGTTGAAGTTATCTTCAGATGGCCTACATACTTCCGTGCACTAGATTTGTTTCGTTAACTGACACCATAATAGTACGAAAATATTATACCAGTAATACGTCAGTATTATACAAAACAAAGTTTCCTAC
The DNA here is from genome assembly GCA_013340265.1 of Coptotermes formosanus. Classification (NCBI taxonomy): domain Eukaryota; kingdom Metazoa; phylum Arthropoda; class Insecta; order Blattodea; family Rhinotermitidae; genus Coptotermes; species Coptotermes formosanus. The sequence continues at coordinate 3,180 of BLKM01008414.1, forward strand.
AATATCAGATATCCGAGCATCTTTAGCAATCATATTACACAAAAAGTGGATTATACTGAACGGTAATACGTCATAAATTTTACCATTTTTACATCATGTAAAAGTAGGAATTTCTACGAAAATAAGTATAAAATAAAAATTTGTTTTAATGTGACTCTGGTATAACATTTTGGTGATACCACGCAAAATGGTAACATTTTTCATATATTTATATACTGTAATAACCTCAAAGCCGATCCCAGCGTTCGCGCGGTCTGAGGCGTGGGTATGTGGCCGCTCGCTTGCTCGGATCGTGGGTTCGAATGGCGCTGGGGGCATGTATGTCTTGTCTCTTGTGAGTGTGGTGTATTGTCAGGCCTGATCACTCGTCCAGAGGAGTCCTCCCGCGTGTTGTGAGTGTGAGTGTGATTGTGAAGCCTCGATAATGATTACGCCCTGGCCCGCTAGGGGCTGTTGCGACATAAACACAAAATAGCCTCAAATGGAATCTACTTTTGTATAATACAGTGTGTTCCTTATATCGCTTCTCCGAGCACCATAGCTCTAGCGCATATAACGCCTGTATCTGTGATGGTATAAAAATTAATAAAATGCAAGTATTAAAGATTTTCCAATTCCCTTGATCTTATCCATTGTCTTGTTTCTTACGTAACACAGCGTTTCAGCAAGTGATTGTTTCCGCCATCAGATGTGGGACAAACTAATCCAAAATGCCTGTTTGATAAAGCTACTCTGAATCACTGTCACCGAAAGGAAAACAATTACTGAAAAAATTTCCGAAAAGTTGGATAGCTAAAATACGACAGAAAGAAAGTCTACAGGCACACAGTCCACTTTTATCACTAACAAAACTCGGGCTCTTGATATAGCAAGTTCAACTTCAATAAAATTCGACTGTACGTGATAAATAATAAAAAGGAGACGTTTGACATTTTTCTGATCATTTCCTGTCTTTCAACAAGAGTGTCGGCGTCACCACAACAATGTGCCTACGTCACTTCCTGTTAGTTACATTTCTATCAGGGTGTTGAACTGAACATCAATCAGATAGCTGGTGGATGGTGGTCGGGGGATGATTCTGTTTACTATGTCGGGCCCCAACGTGGGGGCTAGAAGGAGACGCCCACAGTCGGTCGGAAGGGGCACATCGTGTCATAATTCTGAATCGGATTCAGGCATTACAGCGACTACTGTGTTCAAATTTTACGATCTTCGATAAAGTATATTCCCGAGATTTTTCTCAGAACCTCTCTGGCAGCTGTTACGTTCGTAGGCTGCTTCAGGACTTTACCGTTACTTTTAGGCCCGTTTGCGAAATTCGGAAAAGCAACTACTAGCTTCATGTCTGTCTATCCGTCCGTCCCACAGAACAATTCACCTCCCACTGGATGGATTTTCATGAAATTTTATATGAGTGGACTTTTCAAAAATCTGTCGAGAAAACTGAAGTTTCATTACAATCTGATAAGAATAACGGGTACTTTCCATGAAGACCTATAGACATTTATGATAATATCTCGCTGGATTCGTCTTAGAATGAGAAATGTATCAGACAAAATTTGTAGATAAAATCAATACACACATTTTATGTTCAATAAATTGTTTCCGAAAATCATGCCGTTTATGAGGTAATGTGGAAAAATATTGTACAGCCAGGCAGGCCACAGACGACAATACAATACGGTGCAGAAAAGATGTAATTTGCACGCTGGATAACCAAGAAAAGAATGCAGACACACATTCTGAATACTTAATACTTATTGCCTCTCCACGGTAACAACTGTTAGGCGAACGCGCCTCAATGTTAAGTTACACGTACACTGCCTATGTTTCCCTAGCTGCTCCGGACAGCACCACACCGGCACGGGACATGATGGTAATGGTGAAGTCATCTCTATGCACGCAATGTGCTGACACAACAGCCGTAAGGCCAATTGCAAGAGACGGTGCAGGAACATGACAGAAACTACTGTACACCCGACATCTAACAACAAAAGAAAACACACAGAGATGAAACAAAGACAAATCACATCAGGTACCAGACAGCCTGAACCAGATTAAAATTGCTAAAGTAAAAATGCGGAAGGGTGATATGGCCCGGTGGCCGCGCGGTCTAAGGCGTGGGTCTGCGGTCGCTCGGTTGCTGCGATTGGGGGTTCGAATCTCGCGGGGGGGGGGGGGGGGAGGAACGTCTGTTTCTTGTGAATGTTGGTATGTTGTCATGTAGAGATAACTGCGACGGGCCGATCCCTCGTCCAGAGGTGTCCTACCTTGTATGTATATCTCACAGTGTGATCACGTGCAACAATAACTCTCTACACCTACAGTGAGTTGGCAGACGAGGTCAGACAAAGAAAGAAACAATATGCTGATAGTTCGGTTCCATTCACTTCAATGTATAGCTGCTGCTGCTGACGATGATGATTATGATGATGATCATGATGACAATGATTATTTATAATAATAATTCTATCGTGGTACTTCTTAATTTATAACGCATGGCCGATGTTAGTAAGCACACAGGAAAAACAATAACTGAACGCAACAGAAGAGTTAGTAGACCAAGAGACAAGCATGAATAAAACAACGGAAACGTGTGACAGAAGTTTTTATGCGATGTACGGAATACTTCAACAGAAAAGCATTCAATTAAAAGTAAACGAAGGAGCAGGACAGGAGGAAATCAATGCCAAAGGCTCTGTAAACCATCGAGGAGCTTAACAATTACGCTATAATAAGGTCAGTTCATTAGAGGGGTAGGATGGGCGAGGAATGTAGCACGCATAGAACAGGTGAGAAATGCATGGGCCTACACATTATCAGTTGGAAACCCTGAAAGGAACACGCAATTTGACAGATCGAGATTTAAATGAAAAGATAATATTAAAACATTTTAAAAACCGTGCGGGAGCTTGTGGACTGTATTCTTTTGATTAAGAACAGCAGCTAGTAGCATGATCTTGTGAACACAGTAATTAATCCCAAAAAGAATAGCGTATGGGCCTAAGTAATTACAAACATTAGGCCTTAATCCAGACCCGCATGGTTCTACGACACACAAAAATGCGCATTTATATTATTTTAGTGCAGTTTATTCAAGTACGTATAACGTACCACTGTGGAGCCTTCGCGTTATCCATTGTTGCAGTGGAAAGTCAACAATGCGTTCTGTGTGTGATGCTGAGCTACACGTCACTGTCAACAGTGAGTGTTGCACAGCATTTATGTCGCCAGCAACAATAAAACGATAGAAAGGTCTTCACGTAAAGTGGCCGATATTCTTGTCAGGTTTTAATCAAACTTTAATTGTCGTAGAAGATTTTCGAAAAAATGCAAAAGTATCAAATACCATGAAAATCCGCCCAGTAGCAGCCAAGTTGTTTCATGTGGACTGGTGGACGGATGGACAGAGAGACATTACGAAGTTATGTTCGCTTTTTGTAATTCTGCGAACGCGCCTACAAAGGTGATGAAAATCGGACCCTTCAGGCAGGTAAGTAGCCTGTGCAATGTTACGTTTCAAAATTCCACTTGCGTCATAGTCCGGAGGACTAAAACCCAAATTCCGAGGGACGCACGCCACTGACGGTCGTAGGCTAATTGCGAATGTGATCTCCCCCTCCGGAAATGGAGGAGAAGCTGCCGGGTCGAAGGTCAGGTCTGTAACTGAATTGTTGAACCTGTTGTTCTGATCAAGTGAGAACTAGTGGCCTTACTACAATCGACTCATTGTTTTCTTCTATTCTGCGCGGGGGGTCTGCATTCTATAGGTTACACTGCAACCGGCCAGGAAGAATGAATCATACCGACAGGCATATGGAGGGAGAGAGGCAAAGTGATCAGAGAACAGCATCTTTTCACAGGCTGTACCAGCGGTGCAGGGAACCACATGGGCTAATCCACATAATACGGCATTGACGTATGGCCTGGCCTATTGCAAAGTGCCTAACTTACATGGAAAGGCAAGGTTAGAAATGCACAAACAATTTTAATTGTAACCCCACAGATTAGAACTACTTAGGAGAGAAAGTTCTTATGCGTAGGCAGATGTTAGGCTTAGCCTAAGACACCCATTCTATTGGATACTGGATCTTAAGCAACAAGATGGGAGGGTGTGGATCGGATTCATCTGGCTCAGGATCAGGTCAATTGCGGGGATCTTGTTAGTAAAGTAACAAATATCCGGCTTTTATAAAAAGTGCGGAAAGACTTGATTGGCTAAGCGACTAACAGCTTCTCAAAAACCCAGTTCCACTGGGTTAGACAACATTATTCATCAGCTGAAGCTCATTGGTAATTATATGCACCATCTGCCGTGAGTTTAAGAACCTCTGCCCTTCGACATAGGTGTCACTACCAGCAGCGATCATTTTCCTAAAGAGCATTCGTTAACCGAGTGGTTTTTATAATCGACACAAACTGTTCTCTGTGCGACAGAAACTAATACTTATATAAGCTATAGGCCTGATTTATCAGAACGCCAGTCTTCAAGGGGTTTAACTACAAAACGGGACTTACCCTTGAAGACACCATCATCACTAGACTGATTATTGTCCATTTAATGAAACTATTTCAACTGTATTATTTAACACAGAGTTTAACCCTTTAAAGACGAAGTGTATCTGTTTTACATAAGGACTCGGCGCATACCGCGCTGTAAACACTCTCCACTTCGGTTATAAAAACCAGTCTCTTAATGTTTTATAAGGCAAAAGTTGCTGTTTGTTCTCAGATCCGTACAAAACACATAAACGCAATGTGGGCACCACGTAGAATTTTTTAATGTCAAACCTGGTCGTATGTAAAGTTACCGCTAGGCTTTAAAAGGTTAATGGTATAATTACCTCGATATCTTAGTCATAGGTCCCAATATAGAACAGGAATTCTTACCAGCAGGCTAACCACATGGTTCATTGAGCCTATGTAGGATAAGTAACTTAGGCCCTATCTATTGGAAGTGGGAGGAAAATGGAAGAAATATGCGCGTTAGCACTGAAACAGTTAAAATCATCTTAGCCCATCCAATAAACAGGCTATTTAGCATCAGTTTTGAAATACTGTCATTCTTTTAGGCTATAAAGAAATTATTATTGATAACAGGCCACTTCAGATTCACGTTCTGTCATAACAGGAACAGTTCCATATGGGACTAGTCTTTTAAGTCACTGCATCGCAAAATGTGTAACATTAATTAACTCGTAATTGGAATACCTTAATTTTTCTTATGTCCCTTGTCAGGCATAGAGAAGTACAGTTCAGAGTTACAGCCGACAGTCTGAGGTAGGTCTAATGAAAATTAAAATGCGTTTAGTGACAGCACATCCGGGAATGAATAGGCACGTTCATTGGCCTGTATGATTTCTGAGATCGATGTTCGGGGTTAGTTTCACAGACAGGCGAAGAAGTGAAGGAATAAAGAATCCGCCAGCAGTCACTGCTGATGGCATCAAACCTATCAGTCAGACTGAAGGTAGAAAGACATTGTAACACGACAGGCCAGTTCTCGGGCTGAGCTAAAATATATTCATTATTCATTCGAAAACTTACCATCCCGTTTATTTTACTACACGCTTCAATATTAGGATAGTCTATAAGAAACTAATAATAATAATAATAATAATAATAATAATACAGGATTTTTGTATAGATACAACAACAACAATAATAATAATAATAACAATAATCGGGCGTAATAGTTTATACCGAATCTCTAGTATTCCTTTCCAGACAGTGTGACTGCTAACGCCAAGTTCTCTCCGGTACACGTCCCTGTGAATGGGTTATGAAATAACATTTCTTACTAGAACGAAGAAATATATATGATACGATACGATATGTTTATTGCGCTCAGTTCTTCTTACAAGATTCATGGAACTGTTCACGTCTTATCGTAAAACCTGGCTGTCACGGTGATGAACACACTCTCCTATTATTTTTAATTTATTTTTCAATTTACACCATAGTGAAGGAAAAATAGAAGGAAGAAGTGACAGGAAGACGAGGAAAAGACGTACGCAGCTATTCCACGACGTTAAAGAAAACAGAAGATACTATAAATTGAAAGAGGAAGCATTGCACTCAGTGGAGAATTGGCTTTGGAACAGGCTGTGGAGCTGTCGTAAGGTAACAGAATTATTCCTTTGTCTAGATATTTCCATAGATTTGTGCTTCATTTGAACAATATACTGTATTACCTTTTTGTACGCCATTTCCTCATTCATATCTGGCTATGATGGGAGGGGGACAGAATGCAGCACATTTAAAGTGCCGAAAAATAATTCAAATTACAAGACATGTAGACCTAAACAAAAAGGAATTTTACGAATTTACAGGGCACTAAAATCGCATAGGGAAACGTCCAGGCAGACGATCCGGAATGCGAACGAATATTAAAGCAGATTTTGGTCGACAGTCTCTAGCTCAGAAGTGACCGCAACTGGAGCAGGATCGTGTCCCATGGGGGGCTGAATTTACAGGCCCCAATAAAAAAAATTTAAAGGCACATATGCTTGAATGGACGATTGAAGTAGGCACACTTCGGAGTGGATGGAAGACAAGTTGAACTTAAGAAGTCTTGAGTATACAACATTTTTTTTTATGAAGAATAAACATGGCCGCTCGCAGGCTGCAGATCCATTACTGCTATGTAATATTACATTTGCAACTATACACGTCGTGTTGGCTAATGTGGCATAGTGAGGCTACTGATTGTATTACGCCCATCCGTCAGGGCCATTGCTGGAGTGACGCGATCTGGGGAGTACATGATGCTGGTGTACCTGGTGCCCAGCGCGGTCAGTCACGTTCACAAGACGGAATGACGTACACCTGATATTTGGGCGTGACCCGCGCAGGGTGAACCAATACCGCGTGGGCGAGGCCCCGCCTTTCCACGCCCTCGCGCGCGGGCGCGTCGGCGCTACAGTGACGCCTTCGTGCGTCGCACAGTTAGTGTTATAATCTCGTGGTGAGCAGTCATGGAAGCTGAAGACCATCATCTCGCGGACGAGTATGTCCAAGAATTCGTACTTGATCACTTAGAAGACGCAACCGCCGTCAAGAGAGAACCTCCTGTCGTTAACCCGTGCAGCCCTCGAGCGCCGCAGCCAGCCGCCCCACAAAGATTGCCGTCTTTGTCGTCTTTGCACCATCAAATTGTGGCGCCATCGCCACCCCCGCACCACCTGCTAACACCGCCTGGCCACAACGGTGAGGATCCACAGCAGGGATATCCTATACAGCAGTCCTTACACAATTTGCACGGGGGAGGAGTACTCATGAGAAGTAGTAATCTGGTGACTATGGTCCCCGGGACTGGCCACAACAGCCACCCTGGTACGCCGGGAACACCACCGGACACGCCACCGGTGAGTACTTCACCGCCTCCATACCAGCAGGACCCTTCGCAGCAGCCCCAACAACAGATTGCGGGAGGCGGTATCAAGGGTTATACAGATATGGAGATGATGTGGTCCATAACGCAGTCATTGCGGTACGGGAGTGGACACCAAGAACCACTGGATTTGAGGCCGAGTAATCCCGGACCTGAACCTGATAATTGCTGGGGTGTTACGCCCCAGCAGCAGCAGCAGCTTCACGCCACGGTGATAGCTGGTGGAGGTGCCAAGATGATACAGCTGCCAGCGCTCCACCACCATCACCATCACCACCATAATGACTACATGGGGGAGGAAATCCAGACGCCTGTCAGTTCTCGCATGGGCATGAACCGGCCCCTTAGCTGTGGCAGCAACAGTGTTATGTCACCCTTAAGCTCTGGTGACGGTGGTGGCCAGCACCTGGGTTTCAGCTCTGGGGGAAGTGATGATATTTTAAATGATGACGCACTCATGTCTTTATCGGTGCGTGAACTTAACAAGAGGTTGCACGGGTTCCCTAGGGAAGAGGTGGTTCGTTTGAAGCAGAAGCGGCGGACGCTGAAGAACCGGGGGTACGCACAGAACTGTCGCAGCAAGCGGCTCCAGCAGCGACACGAACTCGAGGTGACAAACAGAACACTGCAGGCAGAACTGCATCGTCTCAAGCTACAGTTGAGCCGCGTGGCCCAGGAACGCGACGATTACAAGCAGCGGCTAGACCTCCTTCGCGCCGGCGGCGGTTCCGACGGCGTCCACAGTTCCGTCAGTTCTTCCGGGCACAGCAATCCCAGCTCACCGGAATTCTACCTGTGACCTCGCTGCGGCTGGAGCTGAGCTGTGAACAAAGTGCCTACTCGAGGGCGCGGGGACCCCTGTTGATCTGGACCCCACCGTGGCGTTCCTTGCTGTAGCGATTGCCCGGGAAACACGTGAAGTGGCGCATGTGAGGGCATGTTTTCTGAATTGCAACGGCAAGAATAGCTGTTGGCTTCACGGGGATTCATATAGTTAAATCGACATTGTGGCTTCCGAGTTCATGGGTTTACGTTTCGAAGCTGTAAACTCCGGAATGACGGCAAGCACCGCTATATGTGTTAGTACAAATTTTTTTATGAGCACAAAAACTCACATAAGTCGAAGACTTGTGTTTGTTTGAAATTACTAATTGTAGTATATATTTTATTAGTTTGGTAGTTACATTCAAGAAGCTGTATTATATACGTTTTTACTTATTTATTAGTTTCGGTTTAGTAAAGAACCATTATGAGGTCATTAACAAAAACTATAAAAGTGGAAATTGTGTATGTTTATAATTAATTTTATAGTGTTTGTTAATAGCCTGGTGATCGCTGTTTATTGGAGCCGAAACTAGTTACTAGTTAATAGTTACTAGTTTCGGTGCAGTAAAGAACCATTATGAGGTCATTAACAAAAACTATAAAAGTTGAAATTCTGTATGTTATGGTTTATTTTTATAGTTTTTGTTAATAGCGTGGTGTTGGCTGTTTATTGGAGTCGAAACTGTGTGCTAAGTAGAAGCGTGTATAATACAGTTTGTTCAGTGTGATTGATGAACTAGTGAAATGTATGCACTTAATAAACATGTCAGCGGGGATGTTTATGTTAAGGTTATTAATTGTAACACGAAAATATTGTATTTAGCGATAAAAACAGACTTCTGTTCTGCCAGGTCGAGCTTGCGGCCTTCCGTTAAGTTCGTGCAGTTTTACGTCTTATTAGTACAAATGCGTCCGAATTAAACATACTGTACTGATTACGCGCATTTTAAAAGCAAGTTCACTACAAAATTGCATCATTGTGTGAATTATATTTTTGATCTAAGTTTAAGTCGGGTCTGTACATGTTTATTCGTTCTCGAAATTTGTTAACTTGTGGTTAGTAGGTTGTTTATATACTGATTGTAACTGCCGTTATGTTTTTTTTGTACTGCGGAAATTGCAAATCAGTACGATTAGTACAGATGTGATAACGTAGCTGCAATGCCGATTTTACTGATCAAAATAATTACGATTATATTGACACCTCAAGATAAAGAGAAACGTCATTTTCTTGTGGACAAGATCACTGTGCTGAAGTTCGATGAACTGTGTGTAATAGGTACAAAACATCCTTAGTATTTTCACCACTATATTGCGTGTAAAAAGGGTGTAAAACACTGCCATGTCTTGTAGTTGGGTTGTTGTTTTGGGGTTATGATAGGTTTATGCTAGTGTTGCCATGGGGATACTAAGCGTTCGTTTTATTTGTTACAATTGTGTTTTTGTTACGGGGCGTTTACCTCCTTTTTGCACGCACGGGGGTGACGATAATGTAAAATACCACTTTGCATATCGGTCGGTCTAGTTATAGGGCTGGTCTGTAAAAAATAATCCCTTCCCCCCCTCCTCCGGTTTTCACTCTCCCTGTATACAAACTTTGTGGTAATTTGTTCAAGGAGAACTGCGCGACTTTTATGAGGGGGGAGAGACAGAAAGCGAGGTCATGAGTTATGGTGACGCAATAATAACCACTGTGTAAAATCTTATTTTTTTACGAAAACAATAACTACATGTTTTAGAGTTGATGTAGTCTTATGGTTTTCTCATTTTAACGACCATAGGGTGTTCAGAAACAACGATTACTAAGAAGCGCGTGTTCTTCATTACTCATTTGTAGTATTCTGCGTATATTCAAGCGCTAGCCGCCAAATAGTGCAGTGAGCGAATGCTGTGCAGTATGTACCTGATCGTACTATGTTCATTATGAATACGAGGAACTAGAAAAGATGCATGCACAAACTGCAGTAAATAAACCAATATTATAAACATTTTATTATATAGTGAAGATTTATAATTAATTCAAGTTCAGTCAGTACAAGATGGAACGTTGTCCGTTTCGGTTTCCTGACTTCATGTCTTAGTATATGGAATGCAAATTTTTATAAGACTGCTTCTCTGAATGAAAGTTCTTTTCAGATAGTAAAAATGGATTTCAGCAACGTTTTTGAAAGCTTTGTTATTGAATTGTAAGCACGTTCATAAACTGATGGTTGTCAGGCGACAGCATTGACGGCGTCACCTCTGTTGAAATGCGCATCAAGTTGAAAATGTAAATAGGATTCAATAAATGTATTTGTCACATATTTCTATGAATTGATGTACTGTCCTGATCTGCAATGCCCGAACCACCCAAATACGGATTTGATTCGTTATGAATGGCCTTACTGTTCAGCCCTAATTGTGGAACTATTCTTCTAATGAATAGCTATGCAAAAGCGTACACGTGTCACTAAAATTAGTTTGATTTTATTGATTTATGTTTCTAATATGGAGGAAAATGGTTATGGTATATTGTCCTGGTTTGTGCCTGAGTAACGGATTTCATCTTAACGTGATCGATCCTATTCTGTTAATATACAAAAATCAGCATCCGTTGGACACAACGTGAGTTATATTACAGAGAATTATAGTAATATTAATTACATTATTCTATATTCTTGTAAATATTTTATAGCCTGATGGCTTGGTTAGGAGCCGAAAAATCTAGCGGTTTCTCCATAACAGGAGTCACAGAAAGTAGCCGCCGATTCTCTGTAACGTGTTGTGTTCGACTGATACGTGTTTGTTCTCATAACTGACTTAAACCACGACAAAACCTGTTTGAGTTTCCAGTCTGAGGGCTGAGATTTTAATCCGAGACGCCCAAATATGATAAACCATGAGTTTATTAGCAGCCCGCAGTGTTGGTGATGAACCATGAGTTTATTAGCAGCCCGCAGTGTTGGTGATGAACTATGAGTTTATTACCTGCCCCAGTGTTGGTGATGAACCATGAGTTTATTACCAGCCCGCAGTGTTGGTGATGAACCATGAGTTTATTACCTGCCCCAGTGTTGGTGATGAACCATGAGTTTATTA
>BLKM01008415.1:0-12766 GCA_013340265.1 Coptotermes formosanus
TCATCTGAATTCAAGGTGAGAGGCGAGGCGACAGTACCTTGTTCATCCGAATTCAAGGTAAGAGGCGAGGCGACAGTACCTTGTTCATCCGAATTCAAGGTAAGAGGCGAGGCGACAGTACCTTGTTCATCTGAATTCAAGGTGAGAGGCGAGGCGACAGTACCTTGTAAATGAAATACGGAAGTGTTTGTTGTGACAAGTTAACAGGAATCAGACAGCCAAATTATAAGAATATGATACGCCATGATGTTGGGGACATTGTGTGTTTTCAAAGGGTCACGAAGTATATCAGCTCAGGGCAGAATCACTGCTTAGAAACACCATCCGCAATAGTACGTCTATCTTTTTGTGACACATGTGTACAGTTTATCGGTGTGTGCTATTACAGTAAGACAGATAATCCCGACACTCTTCCCCTCCTAAACGGCGCCTGAGGTAGAAACTGAGTCACGAACGGACCTACCGAGTGAGGTCTGCTATTTAAGCCAAACAAATCTAGTGATGGCGGCACACGGCGCTGTATCCTAGAGGTTCGATTCCGCGAAACGTTAGCGACATTATACTCTTCTTGCATAACCTATGGCACCCACGATGGGTACCAGACCGTATGATGTTACACCAGTAACAACAGCTGTGTCTAGATGGGTTCGAAACCGGCTAGTGCCACTGCAATTTCGTGGCACTACTGCAGTAGCGACACAGCATAGCAAGAAACGCTGTTAGCTGTCGGATACAGCAGGTTGCTGCACAGCAAATAAATGGTTCATGGATGTTTTGCTAATGTGCTTGTAATTATCAGTTACCAGTAACGAGCTCAGTGTTACGTATATTGCCGTCAGGCGTGACATAACTATCTGCTTGTCGCCCACTCCTCTATTTACGTTTTCCGCGTGATTCTTAACAATAGAAAACCCATTGTTTCTCCTAGACAGCATTCTCAAATTGATTGCTGTAATGGACATGGAATGTGTTTTAATGTGTTCCATGTCCGTGCACTATATTATACAAAAACACTAATCACCAACAAATGCACAAAGAGAGTTTTATCATAAATCGTAGAACACTCCTACACGTTTCGACCCTGCTGGGTCATCTTCAGGGAGAACTTTTTTGTTATCGTTACACTAATGTTGCACTTTATAGCTGAGTGAGAATGTGCTGTCGACTGTGTACTGCGTTGTTTTTGGAGGCGTGAACTCTCTGCGGTCAAAAGCAGGCCGGTACCGCAGAAAGTTCAAGCCTCCAAAAACAACGCAGTACAGGTCAACAGCACATTCTCACTCAATTATAAAGCGCAAACCTAGTGTAACGGTAACAAAAAAGTTCTCCCTGAAGATGACCCAGCAGGGTAGAAACATGTAGGAGTGTGTTACGATTGATGGTAAAACTCTCTTTGTGTATTAGTTGGTGATTAGTGTTTTTGTATGGAATGCGTGCTCTGGGCTGTATGATCTGAGTCTTTATTTAAAATGTAGATAAATTTTGTCTTCAACATGTTAATTAACAAGAATTCCTGCATCTTTATCATTCCTTCTAACGACATTTACTATACTGCAAGGACTTTTTGATTTGTATGGGTAGTCATTAAATTAAATATATATTTTAGTAGTCATTCTACATTTCAAGTTACCATCGACGAAAATGTGTGAACATTACAAGTAAAATTACGGCAATCTCGAGTAATTATAGCCAATCTCAGCAGTGAGAATTTTTCCCGCCGGTTTTGCTATCTTGCCCAAATGAGTATCAGAAATGTGATTATGTACTATTAACTGACATAGCAATTTTCACTTACATTCTATACTTGCCGTTTTTTCTAATCCTACTGACGATTCTGACCTGTTCTTGACACAGATAGGCACATATAGGCCTATTTTTCGACACGGACATGTTGCTTGCCCCCTCTGCCCCTACACACATACATGGAGACACAAGTTGGCCAGTTTCCCTTTAACAAGGTAAAGGGGTCCCTATACAGGCCTAAGGCCCAAGGGAGAGAAAAGGTATAGCTGTACCCTTTCGTTAGCCTCGACACTGAAAGGAGGTAGGGTGGCTAGCTCCACGCCCTGGCGGTTTTACCCCCGGGAAAGACCCAGTACCCATTGTGGAGGGGGTTGGATGGTCCCCAGTGCCAATCTGCAGGGGTGCGGAAAATTTCTCCCCTACTGGGATTCGATTCCCGGACCGTTCAGCCCGTAGAGAGTCGCTGTAACAACTACGCTATCCCGGCCCATAATTTCCCGTGTACGAGGCTGAAAGCTATTCCTCCAATTCCCGATGTTGCATCTTTAAGTTCATTCGGAGCGTTATTGTGCGGAGGTATGGAGATTTGATACTGCTGAGCGGAATCAAAAATAATTATTTTTGGTCCGGAAAAACAAAATAAAAGACGTGCTCTCCTCCTGCAGAAACCACGATGTAAGTAAACTTAATATAATATTTCCAAACAACAATAACTTCATACAAAATTTTATAAACTCACCTATGTATTGATTATTTCTCTCCACTTATATCGACATCAGCACTGACTGCTGTGTAGGTACCTTATGTAAATAATACAACAAATCAACGCTAAAATATAAGGCGTAGTACGTTATAATTATTTCGTATTTACATTTTTCTTCCATTAAGGAAAAGTAACGCTTCAGCCATGTTAGAAGCGCTTTAAACATTTTCACATTTACCAGATTCTGCACTAAACGTACTAACGTAAGGTGTTCGGATTAAGCGCGCGGGATTGCACCCGCTTTCTCCCCCTTCCAAAATGTAGCCTAATTCTGGCAGTGGCAACGGCAATTACGAATTGCTATAACTCCATAATAGGCTCCTACGTGAGAAGCTGTCCGTCTCACAGTCAAATAAAGCCCCGAATTTTATGGAAACAAAAGCTTCAGAATTGCATTCAAAAACTGTCATTGGATTCTATCCCGTGCCAGACAGATCCACTCCTTGTATTTAAATTCCTTTTCTCTAGATCCACTTTATTATTAACAGGAGTTTGTGGTCAACAGAGTAATTACATTACGTACGAGTATTAGAAATGTGGTAGTGTTACTTTGCTTCCTTAAACGCCATTCATGTTTGATACTGCAGCAGAACAATAGCACACTTTCTTTCTCTCTCCTCTTCTTGTAGAAAAAGGAATTGCAAAGCTGCGAAATTTTCTTGGTGATATTACACTTGTGCATAAAATTACGTTAAATACTCAAATCTAAGAAGGAAGAAAAATTGTTGACGTAATGCTACAGCTGTCACTGTAGTAGTGCAAGTGCTAAAAAGTACTGAAATCCAAAAAAACATCAGCTTACGTAATCCCTCAAAAAATGTAGACAAAGGTTCTTTATGTTTTGATATAATTAAATTACAGTCTGCAATTATTAAGGGCGCTGCTTTTCCGACAGCGACTTATTCTGATTGCAATTAGCACCCAACAACACTGTCACATCGCTTCGCTGGGGCATTCCGTTGCTCTCAAGCAAATCTGTAGTGAACATAACACTTGAATTGAGCCCGTCTTTGATGTTAGGAGCCTGAGTATTTCAAAGGGAATGAATTAATATTATAGATCCTACCTACATCGCATGAAGTGCGCATATTAACGCTTCTAATTTCGTTACGCATTTCCTCTATTTGTTATTCTAACGTGTGATGTCATTCAGAAACATTATAAAGAGACTGTTCTTGAACAAATTCAGGTGTCTGCAGATATTACAATTCAACAGGGTTAAATATGGCAATGCTTGAATTTCAGTCTCGGTGACGTTTTAGTACTCTCTGAGTTGTGCATTTTTTATTGCTAGACTTACTTATTTAATTATTCATTCCTTTATTCATGCATTCACTCATCTACCTGTTAATGTATTCCACGTTCCCTGTTTTTACCATTCCTCATTATTAGCATTCATAGTCAATTATACCTCTTTGTATTGTTCCCACTTACTAATTTCTTTCATTCGTCACCAAGTTCAAAATGTGCAATTAAATAGAAAGGAAATATGCGTACATAATTTCTGTTCAGATATTATCCATAAATATGGGGTATTAACCCACAAAATTAGCCGTTCTAATATTTTTGTCGAAGTGTTCTTGTGGTCAATGTCCTTATAAAATTCAAAGCTCTTCCTGTGCTTATTTAAGAATCAGTCTATGAAGTACTACAGGGGAAAATATGTAGAGCCTCACACATTACTGGCTTTGTAATGAGTCTTACGGCCAGGCTGCTTTACTCGGGGCCAGTCACTGTTGCTGTCTGTCACACAGGGGATTAGGTGGATCCCACAATCGATATGAACGCTGTGAGGAATATTAAAATATGTTGTCCCTACCTGAAAAAGAAACCCGAATCTTCAATCATACAGCCCGTAAACTAATCACTATACCAAATGAGCTATCTAGTCTTCCTCTACCCTTATAATATCTGTCATAAATCGTATGTTAACTGACACTAAATAAAAACCAGTCATTTCTTATGCGTAAATTAACAGCGATTACAAACTTAAGTACATAACAAGCCCTAGCGTGTGTGTAGCCTTATAAGTACACATTAGTTTATTACTCCAGCCTAAGAGTGACTGAGGCTTAAATATTACCAATCTAAAGTTCTTAGTTGCAAAATGGGTTATTTTGTTTAGTAAGTACGAAGTACGCTGTCGAGAACCTACACCGAATTTTCAGGACTTGTTAAGGATTAATACGGCAAAGGAAGTGCGGATGTGGTTAGAACAGTCAGACGTTACTAATGTCCTAATGATACTGCTCAAAAAAAAATTCGTGGTTAAGGAATACGTAAGTACTCTTCTTTACTTTAGCTGGTTCTTCATTTCGATTCTGTGTCAAAATTCTAACAGTTCTTAAAGAATTTGTATGTGATTTCTTCAGTCTCAATGAAAATTCTAGCACACATGTTAAAGCACACAACAGCTGCTCCCGTCTACATTCTTCACAATTAAAAATTCACAACTACCTTTCCATCTAACGCTACGTAAATTATTCTAGTGAAACAATGTCGTTAATAAGATAACAAAAGAAAGAAGGAAAGAACTGTTGATGGGAGGAGTCGAAAACTCCTGGTGGAATGAATATAATTATAGTCAGGTGTTTATTGGTCCAACTCAGACGGAAGACGGGGTGGACAGAAGTGGACAGAAGTAGCAGCAGGTTCTTCCTTGACAAGTGCATTATATGAACTGGAGTAGAAACTTCTTGCTTTTACAAAACTTTAAACCTAATTAAGGAGTTAACAAAAGCCCTTACTGGATCCTATCGTAAGTCAGGGTACCACAGTCCACAACTGTAGGTCATATCGTTCTAAAAGAGTGTTTAATATTACCTTAAAATCTAAGTTATGTGGTCTCTTTCTGTTATATTTCCGAAATATACTGCTGTGTGTGTTTATAATGTGTTAAAATCTTCCTACATGCCTTACCCTTATTGCTGCCTGTGGTCGAACTTTCTTCCAATAACACTAGACGAAGGGTACAAGTTATTAACCTTGCTCCTTCTAGAAATAAGTGTGACTGTTTATTAGAACATGATTTCCTATTATAGCCCTACCAAGTCCGTTTTCGAACCAAATGAGGAATCGTGGCCGGTATAAGAGAGTTGAAGTGTGGCTTGAGACATAGTGCCCCTGTGCAACTACTGTTATTTATGACGATACAAATCCTTTGCTTGTTTGTCTATTTTTCTTTCTGACAAAGATCGGAAAAGCGTGTTCGATATGGTCTTCGGACTCTTCCTTTGACAAACGTTAGAACACGATTTTTCCTATTTTTTCTCGTATTGAAGTAAACTTCACCAATCGCATGATCGAACTTCGATTGCTTCCTGTCATGTGTGTGTCACGGCAGCCTTGGGGATTTGGTCTCTATATGTTCAGAGACAATGAAAGTTTATGGATTGCTGAAAATATTATAACATTTGCAGATGGCAGACGATACTGGCAGAAATTCTCACCGGTAAAGAAGCTCCCGAGCTAACAGCAGCCAGGTCGCAGTTGCGATTCCCAATGGTTTCATTGCAATTCTTCATTGACATAATTCTTCCGGCCGCAATATGACCCTGGGATCGACTCAGCCTCTAACAGAGATGAGAACCAGGCATATTTCCTGGGGGCTAAAGGCGGCCGGTGCGAATGGATCACAACCTTGCTACCTTCATATCCAGATTGTCTAGAATTTCTGGGAGCCTCAACCTCCTGGAGCCCTCAGGGCCTGTCCAAGCCTGTATAGGAATTGCTATGCTTTAAAGAAACTCCCACGTATAAAGGATTAAAGCAACAGCTATAGATGAATCAGCCTAGTATTGTAGCCTTGTAGAATATGTCGTTATGCCGTGCTAAGAAGTACAGCTTCGTATTCTGGACTTACCAATTTCACAACTCTCCCGTTTATCATCCATCCAGTTTTGGTAGTTTTGCGAGTTTCGCAGTTTTTGCGGGTGGATTTCGGAACGACATCGCGAAACAGACCATGGTTTTCTCACCCTGTTTCAGACTTTTACTATTTTCATTATTACATTGCCACCCCATTCCACCGTACATAGACGTAATTTCTAAAGTAGAAACAGTGTCCTTATATAAAATAAGATACAATATTTTTGCGGACTGGAATCCACTCTCGTTATTGAGATTTTCTGTGGCTTTCATTTGTCTCTCTCAGAAAATATTAGAATAACAACTCAGCTGTGTCACGACATGTGTTAAACACAGCCTTGTCAACTGATCCTTGTGAGTGATTTTATGCGTGGCCACTATGTGCACATGTATTTGCCAAAGATGTATTTAAACAAATAAAGACTCATCTTAGTATTTGCTACTACGATAGTGGTTCTGTGAATTACTGTACGTGGTGCAGTCTACCTGATTACTTGCTAATACAAAACTGAACATAACAGCACAACTAACTCAAATTTGGGTGGTGATCTTAGTTGTTCTCTATCCTACGACGCTCCATCAGATTCTCCTGTTACGTAGATTTGGAGTATTTGTCAATGACTGACTCTGATGTGGAGGAAAAACAGCGCCTCAAGGCACATGCAAGAAAAATCAGGCTTCGTTTTCTTCGCGCGCATGAGAACTGAAGCATTCCAAATGCACGTCACGCTGAAGTGCGCGATGATACCGCTCGGCTTAAGTATAAGTATTAATAAAATGGTCAAGTTAATGAGCTCCAGGGGCACACTTCTTCACAAAGAGCTGACAGTCGCTTGGCTGGTCAACACGTTTCGCGCGTCTTACAAAACTTGAATGTTTATTGCCGTCTTTACAAAAGCCAGACTCCAGGTATGTTCAGAGGTACCATATTTCTGAGCCCACATATTTCGAAGTGTATGCCAAGCCAGTTAACACAATTTAATGCCTAGCTAAAGACCTAGGAAGAATAATTACGAGTAAGAGGGTAAATGCTTCTAAATAAACATTTTGCAAGCTCTGTTAAAACTCTTGTACATGTAAGAAGAAAAGAAAGTAAATTTCTTAGACGCAAGGGCAAGTTTCTTCGAAAAAGAGAGAAAGAAGATAGTATAAGGAAACTGAAAAAGGAAAATGGCACGATGTAATGGAATGCCACAAATAAAAGGTGGCGTATTTCGATTTTGCACTTTCAATTCATATCTATTTCCTTGCAGAGTTGATAAAAAAACAGTGAGACCTACAAATGTTGGAATCGCGCCACAAAGTTCTGTGTTTGCAAATGGTTACATCTATCTGAATATCCTCCAAACAGAAGTGGCTATATTGACTGTCACAATTATTAACGGGTCTGATGAGGGGAATCATTCCACAAAGAAACAAAACTTCACGATGAATAGAATAAGCCAACAGTCTCTATAGGCGAAGAGTCTAAATCACCTATTAGTATATTTTTCTAAGTCGTGGGAGGTGAGCGGGAGATTATGAAACTAACAGCTTACATGTAAAGAAACATGAAATTTATTTTTCGATTCAGTCTTTTTAAAGGTATAAATAAGACGCAAAGCCAGCCATTCTTTACGTATAGTATGGCCAGGGAGCCGGCCAGGTGGCAGTACACATTTGTGTAATAACACACTGAACCACGCGAAAATGAGATTAACTTCTAGGTGAGAGAGACTTCTCGATATGTAGAGCTTCTTTCTGCAAACAGAGCTTGTTTTTTAAAAATATTTATTTTAAATTCGTATCTTAATTACAAACCAAAGGCCGTCGATAAAGAAAACTGGAAATTTTCCCATTCTCTCATTTCAATAATGTAGCCGCGTTATAATCGCCGTATTACTCCTATTCTTCACGAACGAACATCAAATCCACCGGGATACTGTCATATTTTTCAGGACAGTAATATTCTTTCTACGTACTAGAATATATTAAGACTTGATATAGTGCACGATGCTGTATATTCTCTCTAGCAATATAATGCATCTCTTGTATACCTATAAACCTACAGTAATTTTTTGCCGTATTCCTGTGAACACACTACTGTTATTATACTGAAAGTAATCTCTGTACCCGTGATGGAAAAATTACTCTTTTCAGAACACAGCAGCAGCCTGAGATGTGCGGCGAGGAACAGCCTCTAGAACAAAGCAGAGGAAAACACATTGTGCAAAAGTAGCTTATGAATGGGGTTGCTAAAGACAGAGAGTGCTTTACAGGAAGATGGATTGCTTTAAACTCCAGGTCTTTCCAGACGGATGATCTCGGTACCAAGGGGACTGCTCCAGATAACTTGACGAATCTGACCCTCCTTAAGTTCGACAAAAGTGTTTCTTATGGTACAACACTTCTTGCCTGAAGTTTGTCTCCTTTATCTTGTCCGTCCTTTTTATGTTACTTTCGTTAATGACGTCACAATTCTCTTTTTTTACAATACGGTATTTTTTGTCTCCAGCTATTTTGAGTAGAAGCTGGGAAATATTTCTTTCTTGTGTAATTATATGCTTGTATGTAATCTAGAAATCTACTTTAATAAGTGAAACAAGTTTCATCCCCATCTTATAACAATTGTGTACCGTGGTTCAGTCTGAGGCAATGTGTGAACAAAAAAAACTGACAGAATTTTGAACATCAGAGATACAAGTAAGTGATAGCTACATATAGTTCAACGTACATTGTTAGGTTAAATAACCAACTATGAAAAGCTGAGAGTACGCTCTGGGCGTACGTGGGGAAAAAATAGAAATTGCAAGCACACATATGGCCGCAAATAGATGAGAGAAGAAACCGCTTCAGAGACAAAGATGTAAATAGAAGAATAAGCTTAAAATTTATCTTCAGAGGGCAGGATATTAGATTAAAGTGATAGCATTAGTTTCAAAGGGAGGTGTCTCTACGCGCTGTGGTAGAATTTTTTATTTTAAAAACCCCCGAAATTTCATAACCAAATGAACAGTACGAGCCAAGCAAGACGACTAGGCTATAGAAATGGTGGTTAGTTAATTATCTTGTCTAAATAAAGTATGATGCCCTGGTGCAAGAAATTTCGCTGTCCAAGATGCACTGGCACTAAAATTCCGAGTGCCCCTCTTGCCGCCCCCTGTGAGTGACAGGTTGAGGTCATTCTGTCTCTGCTCTAACATTATCTGGCATGTATAAATCAAGAAATTTCCCGTCATGTAATATCCGAGAGTCCAAATCTAAATTACTGTAAAGCATCTATTAAAAATTCTATCCCTCATTCGGTATGATATTTATAGATTACACGATTTTTTAAAAAAATTATGCTAATGTCAGTATTTTGCCTCACACATGGTAAATTAACGGCCAAAAATCCAGGATTTTCTAGGTTTCTAATACCTAATGCACCAAAAGTCCCAAATAGATTCGACAGAAATCGAAAGCGGGCCTCAATAGTGAGATATTTGCTCCCTGATATTACTCACTTGACTTGCCAGTTCACTGGTTGGTTAGTTAGTTAGTTAGTCAGTTAGTCAGTCAGTAAGTTAGTTAGTCAGTCAGTCAGTCAGTCAGCAAATTAGATGACACATAGTTCATGAATCACGGGACAAAAGATCCTGAAGGTGACAAAAAGCATTGCAAAGTATGCTGACAAGCTGAGTTGTGTTTTAAGCCCAAAACGAATACAGAGGGTTGTTTTTAAGACAAAGTTTGTGACGTTCATTTACTGTCGAGTAAAACAACCAGTAACCTAAGTTGAGTTTCACTTAAGACCTTTAATTACTAAATTCAGAAAATATGTATCCACTGACTGGATTTATGAATACAATTCCTGACATTTATATTGTGGGTGTTACTATTTCACATATGAGTAGAAAGATGAGGTTAAATGCAAAACCTTATTTGGAAAGCTGAAACGACTTACTTGAATAAATATTTCAATGACGCAGATGCTCAGAACGCTAATGCCGATATTTACACAATCTGAGAAGGATTCTATTCCATTTCCCCCTTTCAGTTCATTAATCCTCACATTCACTTTCCAAATCTGTCTCACGTAGCAAGACTTCTTATGGAACCCACAATTGAATTTTCTTTCTTTCAATCTTTACTCCGTAAGCTCTCGCTTTCCAAAGCCCAAAAAATCGCGAATCACTCTTCTTCGTTACTAAGGCAGCGCGCACATCATCACAAGGCTAACGGACCGTGTTTCCGTATTAAACATTTTAATGCGCAGTGGTAATTATACGTACCACGTGCTGTAGCATTAAGAAAGTATTCATATTTTCTGCCTAGTGTATTGATGCGATTCATGAGATTCTTATAGTAAAAATCGATTAGTTCCCTAAATGATATTAACTTACTGGCCTGTATAATGAATGCAGACTCTGTTCTCTGTGACGTGGAATTGATGTTTTGCGTATAATTCTGATATAAACCAGTTTTCAAAGTGTTCCGAGCCAATACTGTTTCAGATGTCAATTGTTTCACGGGAAAGGCATTCGTTAAACCCTGTAACAAACAATTTAATTACCTCGATATATTCCTTCCAGAATTTGCAGTTGATTAGCTCCTCAAGAAGTTGCCCGCTTTCGTGGAACACACATGTTCAAACAAGTGTTCAGTTGCGACATTTGAGTTTCTCATAGCGGTTTTGCTCCATATGTAAGTCTTCTGAGATACTCAAGGAGGGATAATGCGTAATATCTCAGAAGACTTGGATATTTAGTATTAAATGTTTTCCATCATTTCACGCAATTCTGAGCTAATTTAATCTATTTGGTGTCTTCAAATCGTGTTACTGTGGCATAAACTTTAACATTATCCCCCAATATTTAATATGTGGGATACTAAATCTGATACGCAATAAAATGTCCACTGTACGAATAATTACGTTCTGCAAACCACTAGGGTAATGCTTGTATAAGTTCCTTATCTGCAAGGTTTAACCCTTCAAAGACGAAGCGTATCTGTTTCAGATAAGGACTCCGTGCGTACCGCGCAGTAAACACTCCCCATCGCGATTTAAAAGAACATTCATTTGATGATGTATAAGGAAAAAGTCGCTGTTTGTTCTTAGATCCGTACAAAACACATAAACATAATGTAAGGACCATGCAGAATTGTTGAATGTTAAACCTGGTGGTACACAAAGTTACCGCTAGGCTTTTAAAGGTTAATGTTGCGAGATATCATAAGTGAAAAGAAATATTAACGTATCCTTATGATAGGCTTCAACGTCGCCCACGGGACACGTGTCACTGGATGACATGACCGCTCGTGAAAGTAAAATTGTGTGTTGTTAACATGTGCACTACAGTCCTGTAGTGTGCACTGTGTTAAAGTATATTTATTAGTGTAACCACCTGCACGTAGCAATTCCAGCAGCTTAAATCGCACTTAGTGTTCAGGTCCCAAGAGCAGTAACGCGTCTGTTAAGCAGTTGGGAGTCTTTGAGCATACCAAGTGGCAAAGAGTGCTTATGGTAACTGGATTTCCTTTGCCATCCAGAGTAACGATGGGATGATTACATATATCATGTATGCCTTCCTTGTTCACGAATCAGTGTCATGTTTGCACCGCGCACTAAAGCCAAAACGGTGATCACAGGCAAAGATGCTGGCATTAATACCACTGCTAAACATATTCCTCGACTTTCATGGAAGGTGTGTAAGCAAGATCTTGTTTTCAAGAATCTGTCACTGAAGCCGAACCCAAGCTGTTTCAATCCACTTCCCAGCCTTGCAAAACACTTTGCAAGGTAAATTTTATTACATCCCCATTACCCTAAAACCAAATAGTTTACATTTATACATTTGTTCCTATTTATAATTATTGAAGGTTTTATATTTTCATGTATTTAGATTTCTCTGCTGAGTCCACTGTTTTCGTATGTACCCTTATCTACAGTTAACAATGTCCTAGAAAAAAAGAGTGTAAAGATAATATTTATCAGGTTCTGACAATGCTATCTTGCACTTTAAATTAATTGGTTCCTGGGCGTGTCCATCCTCCAGGAGTCGACACAGAACACAAAACTTTGGGATTAACTGGACAAATCCTCATTAAGAGAAGTGTTTTTATCAGGAATAATTTAGCTGCTTCCACACTTTTTCGTGTGAGGACAGAAAAAAATTCACTTTCCGTAACAGAGTTGCAATTCTAAACACCTTAACAGACTGCACTCATAGGGGTGTAATAAATATACTAGGCGAAGACGGCTGTGTGTGCCAAGAAGCGCCAGCAGCCATCAGACCTGTCTGTCTATCACACCAAACCTCACCACACTTGCACCTTTCACATATTAAGCGCCACTAGACCTGCAGCTCTATCACATCAAGCACCGCCAGACTTGTACCTTCCGGACTATAAGCGCCACCAGACCTGCAGTTC
>BLKM01008431.1:0-14191 GCA_013340265.1 Coptotermes formosanus
TTATGTTTTGAGATAGGAAATCTTGCTAGCGAAAGAAACTGTAGTTACTGACGTGCCAGAGGGATGGCACTGAGTTGGCAACAATGAGCGCAGAGAATGTTTTGAGATAGGAAATCTTGGTATTAAAAATAAAGCGTAGTTACAGACATCGCAGAGGGTAGCAAGGAAGGGAACATTATTAATTTGGCATCACTGAGTGCGTCGGACTTAATCCAGAAGAAGGAGAAACCTAACAGAAAGGCACACCGCTCTAAGTTGCTGACACAACAATGGTTAAAGCAGAAATAACTGTGATGAAGTCGGCAGAATATAGCCTGTGTAGCAGGTCGCTGTGGGCTGGACGGTCCGTAGTTCGCACCCCTGTAGGGGCGAGATTTTCCTTACACATCCAGGCCAGCCACGAGGCCCACGAACCTGGCTGTGCAATGGGTACGGTATTTAAGTCCCTAGGGAAAAGCGGCAGGGAACTGGCGTCGACACCCCAACGCCATTTAGTGCCGAGGTTAAAGCTTTACCTCAAACCCCCGTCTGTGCCTTTGTGGAATGTTTACGAGTTAAAGTTCACATTTTCATTTGAAGTTCGAAGATCATATAATTCTGCTCTTTGAATGTGAACAGTTCTTGTCACTGGTTTCAACACCCTGCCGAATTTGAGGAGAGAGGTGGTGCCCATATTTCTAATTAGGTCCATGAACCAGAGTCCTCGAGTAGCTAAGTCATTAAAATGGTTGGTTTCTTCGTCTGTTTCGAAACCCAAATCATTACCAAGTCCTTAAAATTCGGCGACTGTACCTGTTCTGGCTGAGATAAATTAAGTCCACAGTCTCATATCCTGTCTCTTTGAGACACGATTTAATATTATTCCCTTGTCTACGTCTGGACCTAAGAACTTGTCACTTCGCTCCAGGCTTGTATGTTAAAAATGTGTGTGCAATTCTCATGTCTATCTTTCCTGCTGCATGCTCCGTAGTTTTCAGTCCAATATTCTAATACCATATGACAAAGAGCACAACTTACAAGGCTTGTAATCATGCAATATGCTTTGTATTCCGGTCACTTCCTCCTCCTTAGATCGAAACACTGTCCCCGGCACAGTGTTCTCAAAAACCTGAAATTCTGCTCGTCCGTTAATATGTTTCGTGAATTACATACATAGAAAGCAAGAAGAAAATGTAGAGATCTCTGCGATGGGATTACTTTACGCGTTAACTCTTATGTAGCAAAGATGAAGATAAAATTTTCTGAACTGAATGGTACTTGAGAATTTTATCTGCACCAGCAGTTCTTTTTAGAGCAACTCTTACGAATGACAAAATTCTGAACTACTTTTTGTACTGCAGTATATATGCGGAAGGATATGCACCTTCATTCCACTGACCGTTTCCGTTCTCCTGGACGCTGACTGCGAGCTGCCCTGTATACGTGTTGAATCCCGAAGACATCCCGTTGTTGCCCATTGTAGGGGAGCGTGGGGCTGATAGTGCCAGCTGATTATTTCGAGGCATGCTATAAAGAGCTTCTGCCAGGTCTGCCGCTCTCTTCAGGATGATTTCCTGCACAACAAACATAATCTTTTAGCAAATGTTTATATGCGAATTATATACCTAGCAAGTGACAAGATACAAGTATGTACCAGAGTAAACTCACTATTCCATAAAATTTCATAACAGAAAAAGGAGAACTACTCAGTCTACACTAAAGGTGTAGTTTCTTGTCCAATTTAGATTAGAAGTTGTGCTTTAGAAGAAGACATTGTAGAACGTGGGTTTCTTATAAAACCATGCAAAGAAACATGGATTCTGGTATATATTTTTTTTATATTCATCATCCCCGTTGGCTGTTGTTAATATATGTATAAATAGACACAGTCAGACAGCCAAACAATATTTATTTCATTAAAGGTTAAAAGTTAAAACATTAAAACAACTGGTTTCAGCGTGGTTTACGCCATCTTCAGGTTTTCAAATTTTCAAGAACACGTATAGATTTTACATAGCCTAGTGTAGCTGCTAAAATTAGTGAAAGGCCTTTCCCTTTACATAAGTGCTATGAGTACATTACAGATTTTGGACTAGTTTCCTTGAAGGGTAGAACTATATCGTAGTTGTTGCTTTCGTCGGATGTGTGCCTTATATATATAAGGCACACATCCGACGAGAATGAGTAAAGAGAATGAGTACCTTTGGAAGTTTCTCTGGGTCCCCCGGATGCCGTGGTATGAGTTTCTGGAGCCGCTGAAACCCGTAGTCTATTGTCGGTTCGTTCAGCGCTGCAACAAGAGAGTCAATCCTAATTTCAACATACAAAATATTGTACTTAAGCAGTTTTATATTAATTTATTGATAGTAATTTAGAGGTCTTTGTAGTACTTTTATTTCTACAGTTGAATATTCAGGTCTTGTGGGACCTGCGGTTTTGTCTTATGTGTCCAAAACTTTCGAAGGAACGTACTTGACCCTTGAAGATGGCGGCGACACAACTTTCGGTCGAAACGTCGATAACAAGTGTCCCAACGTCACAACGTCACTTTTTAGAAGACTATATTTTTCAAGTATACCGCTGTGAGAATCTGAAATCTCGCCTTTTTTTCTATACAGTGTATTTCATTACTTATAAGATTATTTGCATCCGTACGACAAATTTTGCTTTTGTTGCCTTCTCACAAATAGCGATAGCCTTGTAGCTGCGTGGTGCGATCTATTTCATTACAATTGGAAGCATTCACTTTCTGTACGTGATCTTTCGTCTCGTGTTCACAGTGACTGCAGTAATAAGTCAGTACATTTCGGGAAATGGATCGACCCCCAACCTCAGCCTAAAATATGTTTAAGTCCCATTTAATGGGTTCCGACATTAAATCCTCAGGCCTAGTGGTTGAGAATATCGCCCCAATCAGGTCAGGTGATGGTTTTTACCCTAATTTAAGCCTGAGAAAGGGGACTTACCCTGTTTCCGGAACGTGGTTATTATTATTATTATTATTATTGTTGTTGTTGTTTTTTTTTTTTAAATGACCATTGCCGAAGTCCGTTCAACGAACGATCCAAAGTTTGCTGTTGAATGGTCAGAATCCTATAGCATTCATTCCATTACGTGTTTCCTTTCCATAGATCCACCATCAGGTGACTGCCCAGTGTGAACAGTAGACAAAGATGCAGGTTACAGCCAATTAATTTGAGTGAGGTAAATGTTTCGAAGTTTATAGTATTGGATCCACTACCTAATGAACTGTCACACAGATTAACAGAGCAGAATCCTTCTTGAGAAGCTAACACTTCCTCAGCTAGTCAAGAAATTCCACATATTTTATGGAACCCGAAGGTTTATTCTCGTGTTCACAGCAGCCAGGTGCTTCTTCCTATACTGAGGCAGATCAACCCAATCCATGCTCGCCCATATTGTTACTTTAAGATCTATTTACACACTATCCTCCCACATAGGCTTCGATCTTCCAAGTGGCCTCTTTCCTTCATGTTTCCCCACCAAAACCCTGTATGAATATTTCCTCTCTCTCGTGCGTGCTGCATATACCACCCATCTCATTGTTCTTTGTTTGATCACCCTAATAACCCTGGTGAGGTAGGGCCATCTCTAATATTGAAACATTAAAGTCTTTGGGACGGTTTTTATGAACATTAGAATTACAAGTTTTAGTGAAGTAAAAAGTAATCTATGGCAGCATCATATTTGCGACCAAAACAGAACGAATCCTATGAAAATCGTACTTGAAAACCCCGAGATGTTTAACTTAACAGTGATGTGCGTGGTTTTTCCAAGTGCTTTGAAAAAATGTTGGACTGCTAATTGAATTCACTTTTTTCATTATCTTTTTCAATGTACCGCTCACAATTATTATATTGTTCGGTGCATGATAAAAACGCATTTTAGAAACTTCCACGAACACAGCATATTGCAGTCGTATGTTTGCAATAAAGAAACTTCGATATCAAATTATGAATCATAAATAATGCACCTGAAAACTGTATGAAGTGCAGCACCTTCACACCCTTCTTTACATACTGTTCAAAATGTGCTTGTAGTGCAGTTCTGTACCATTTCAACGAAATTTGTTTTTAGCAGCAAGCGTAAACAAACGTTAGCGTGACCGTGTTTATGTTCAGAATCACGCAGTGCCCTGGATTAATCGCAGATCTCTCGGACCTTCTGTCTGCTAACTGAGTGATGTGTGGTCAGAAAATTACTGTCCGCCATGTCAGCCTGACACGATCCCTCTCTGACCGTTCAGGAGGAAGGCTAGGGCGCAATGGCTTTTTCGAACACGTAAACATCGCGTATTTCCGTTCCTATGAAATCTTTTAACCTTTCCGAAATACATAAAACATTATTTCGAGCGGAATAACTTACAAAAGTAAGCATAAATTCGGATTTTATTAGACAACATATTTGTTGGTACTGTGCAGAGAATCCATATTTAAAGAACCTGTGTGAAAGGAAACCCGCCTGGAATTGACAAAACTTGTATCGTTTGCTGCTCCGTTGTAGGCAGGTTTGACTGTATTTAAATTATTTGTCGATGCTGGGACAGTTGTTGAGATGAATTAGCAGTAAATCGTTGTCAGTAATTGTGGTTTATATGAGAGGAAGCGGTGTTGGTTCGTTTTGAATTAGAAACCAGAAATTTTCTTTGCTATAGTTAGAAAAATCAGGAAAAATTACAGACGGTTTCCAGATCTGGGTTCGAACCGAGCGGAGTAAGATTGTGACCCAACGTTTTCGTGTAGAAGCAGTTTAAGCAGGATAACTGAAATGAGGTTTCCGCGGCATAAATTATTGTATTTGTCTTAGGTGATTTTAAGTCTGTCCTGTGTAGCAGATCTTGAAGTTTCCACGGCGGTGTGATTAAAGACTCCGTTGTTCTATAGTATGACGCCGCCTCACTGGGTAAACGACCCCCGACTTTTCGAAGAAACATAATGCCTTCATATTCAGCAGTCTCAGTCTCTGAAATAGATTTCCGAAGATTAGGATTACCCAGTGACAAGGCGTCATGTCTCTGAATAAAGGAGTCCTAATTCTACTTGTTTGTCCTGTATAGGCCTACAGGCGTGAACCAACTGAAGTTACACCAGCAGACCTCCAGATGTCAAGGTGTCAGAAACCTGGATCAAACATTGCTTGCGGAAATAGGAGAGTAATGATTTAAAGTACATTGGAGACGTATAAGTCAAAATAGAGAAGAGCCCACTTAGGTGTAAATGAAGGTAGAGGAATGTTCACGTCTGAGTATGAAACATAGTCAGCAGTACAAAGTCAGCACTTTATAAAGGTGAAGATTTTGTAGACGTGTGTTACTTTGCTGGGATTATTAATCCCTATTTTTTTCACAAGGCACAACAAATATAGAGCGTGTTGTTACATGCCGCGTAATAAATGAAATAATGACGATAAAGTTGTTTGCTTCTATCAGTTTTATATCAGAAATGATTTTCATTTAATTGAGCGCGGTTTTTCGAAATTTTAAATGCTTAAGAAAATTCTTGTTATGTTATAAGCCGTTGGGATTTGCACAAAACGCAAGATTTTCTGAAAGCAGATACATATTAATAAAAGTTATGTCACTATTGATACTGATCAGTATTCAAATAGAAAAATTGTCAGAGGAGAAGTGTAACATAGCCCTGCAACAATCCATCGAATCCTTTGTGAGTAGTTCCAAATTTCATACAAACTTCGAGGCCGAATGATCTTACTTGCGCTTCAGAGATTCTGTCAAAATTTGTCTAACCCACTTTAAGATGGCTTAAGCCTAGATATTATTTACATATTTTTATCATGCGTCGGCTGTGATATGAAGACTTCTGTGCAGTACGTAATGCTCTGCGGAGCGTTACATAAATCGATATTCTCACCTTAACTTATTTTTGACTTTTAGTAAGCATACAATTCATCAGAAAATTTTAATACCTGAAGACTGTTACAAAGACCAACGTACACATAATTTTATATAAGTTTATTCAAAATTGACTTCCTTATGTAAAATGTGTTCTAAGACTTCAAAGGTATTGCCATGAATTTTCACAGAATATTATTATTAGTGAACTCATATCTTTCTAGCGTAACAAGTGAAATGTTGTCACCTATACAAGCCATACCATGTCTCAGACGGTTAGTCTCTGATCTTTTACGGCGGAGGTACGGATTCGACCCCAGGCCAATCCATATAGGGATTCTAGTGGAAAAAGAGAATTTGGACAGGTTTTAATTAAGTACTTTTGTTTCTTCTTGTTTGTATGATCCGGCTAAAACTTCGTACTCTTTCTTAATTCGTCAGTTAATTCTCCCATTGATTGCCGATGCTATGTGAGATGAGAAATGAGGGCGTCGTTAAATAACACACTTGAACATGTGTTTTGACATTAAAGGGTGGGCACGGTTCACAGCAGTCAAAGTATACATGCGAATAGAGCTGTAATATCTTTATTATTATCTCAACCGATGTATAGGGAGTGAGTTACTATAAAGGTGCTTGCTGTGTAAGTCATGATGATTTAAACTACAGATAAATTGTACTGAACGCATGTTATTTTCAGTTGAATGAACAAAATTCTACGAAAGAAAAACACTCTTGAATACATACACACGTGTTTTGTGGGTTACAGCAAAACAGTAGACTTCCTGCGGGTACTTACATACATAGACGAATCTTCCAGGAGCTCCTCTACAAAACTGTTTGGCCTTGTATGACAGCGTCACTTCCACGACTCCCGGAATGTGTCTTGGCGGTGTTTGAACCCGTATCGCATGAGACGTGATCAGCTAGACAGACAGAATCAACACATTAGATTATCAATGTGGAGATAAGTCTTATCACAGAATATGACATACCCACTGGCACACATGCGTTTTAAAAGTTTGTAGGACAGGGCTTTACTCTGTGTACGTGGTTAGGATTACTGCACTGAATTCTACTTCAAATGGTTCCTGGCTTCGTCATGACAATACACTCTCCAAACACATCTAGCGAAGATTTTTAATATAGATGAAATTAATTTACTGACAACTTCTGAAAAGCCATAAGAACTGTTATCATATCTAGAACGATATGTTTAAACAACCAACTCTTACACACGTACCAAATTCCAGTATTTAACTTTATATTGTTTTCATCGTGCATTTTCAATATATGAACAAGGTCACCAACTAACGCACTTTTTATTAACAACTATTACCTTCCGACAAATGTTTCGGCGTCTAATGTCGCAATCATCAGGGGACACTCATTGTGAAGAACGCTAGACGTCCATATGGTTTACATCTTGCTCAAGACTCCTGTTATAAACCATACGGACGTCCAGCGTTCTTCATAGTGAGTGTCCCCTGATGATGACAACATTAGACGCCGAAACATTCGTCGGGAAGAAATAGTTGTTAATAAAAAGTGCGTTAGTTGGTGACTTTGTTCATAACCAGTATTCAAGTTTTTACATATGTGTGTGTAAAAAACTTGAATATTGGATTTTAATACGTGTGTAGGAGTTGGTTGTTTTGTGCACATCATTCTATATAAGTACTACACGGCATGGACAATGTCAAAATTTTCATATCCACGGATTTCTTTTTTTCATTTTTGCTACAGATCTGCCGACAGTGGATCTGTTTTTTGCCATGAATATGGTATTTGACTTATCGTTGGTATTTACCTCACTCCAAACTAACATTGAGCCGAAGACAACTTGGAGGCCATCGAAGAAGTTGTCCCCAATGATGATGACTGTGGATCCGCCAGTCGTCCATCCCTCACTCGGGCTGATCGCCTTGATGCATGGGGTCGCTACGGGAAGGGGAGGGTACAAGCCTATATGAGACAGGGGTGCACGATTCATCAGACGGGAGTTCTCAGGTACAAGCACACAGATATTTAGACACATTGTAAGTGAGCAAATTGTTGACCGTGTAAACTATTTATGACAAAATTTTCTCAGCAGCCCAGACGCGTCATTTCGAAAGATAAGACTCATATATTGCGCATGTTTTCGGTCTCCACAGTGGGAAAAGAGTAGGAACATAATGTCCTGAGTATGAAGGCAGTGAATTATGCCCTGAATTGCCGCACCTGGGCACCCGGGAAGGTTTTATCACTTTTAGTAGCCGTGAAACTTGCAGTCTTATCAGATATATTGCTCGCAACGCGTATGCTTGGTACGAGGTATTTAACGCAGACCTGGTGGTACTTCTATATGACATTTCATATTCCGTTCTAAGACGTATTGTGATATGTCACAAGGGGAGATGACCTTCTCTGTATGTTCATATTTGAGTCCCATTATAATCGGAATGTCCCTTTTGTCGTACCCTTGCGCACGGCAGATGTCACGGAATGTCCCACTGCAGGAATATCTTCGAGGCGGTAAAGCTGCTGTGCTCAGAGATGCGAAAAAGTGGCACTTTATTTTTCGCGTAGATTTTGAATTATTGCAAAGGTTTGTGTTACTCCTAGACTAGATAATCCACTGACAAAATTCAACTAGCCCTTTTGCAAAGACCAAGCGACGGTACAGGGGAATTGAAGATGTAGAGAGTATGGTGGTCTGAAACGGCAGTAACACAACCTTCATCTACGATAGTCATCCAGAAAAATGATCTGTATAATATTGACATACCTGAAGGTATTAATTAATGTAATGTTCTTACGGATAAAGATTACTTCAAGATATTTCATATGTTCTATACAAATATTCTTCCAAAATTTGGAGTATCAGGCTTTTTTTTATTCATATGGAAACCGAGTGAAGAACTGGTTTCAAAATATATATTTTAGATTAAATTTTCAACGAAAATTTGGCCTTAAATTAAAGTACTTCATACTTGTCCCTACTAACTGGTTAATTACAAATTATTATCATTATACATTGAAAATACTTTTAATTGTTCGCATATTTTGATGCTAAATCTGGTGCCAGTGTTTTACTGACAATTATGTTGAAAAAATCTGCACCAAGGTCATTGCAAATAAAGTTTTGTGAATTCTAGTTTCTCACGCAGATGACTACAAATAATACAGAATTGTAGGTTATAATGGCTTGTAATTTGGTAGACTAGTATCAAGGTTTTTGAGAAAAATGCGCATCCATTTTCAAGGTCTTCTGCACTGAATATGGAGGTATCAAGTTTCGATAAACATTGGTATAAGAGAGAGGGCTATTTGTAGTGGGTATTAGCACGCACATCGATTCTGAAATTATGAGAACTATTCTACACTGTACTGCAATCTAGCGGAGGCTGCTAAAAGTTGTGTTAGTTGGCTTTTGAGTTCTTAGAAGTTGAGTTCGTTACGGTCTAGTTTCGGGTTTTAATGGCTTATGTTGTAAAGAAGACCAGGAAAATATTTTAGAAAGACAATGTAAGTTGTATTATAAAATC
The DNA here is from genome assembly GCA_013340265.1 of Coptotermes formosanus. Classification (NCBI taxonomy): domain Eukaryota; kingdom Metazoa; phylum Arthropoda; class Insecta; order Blattodea; family Rhinotermitidae; genus Coptotermes; species Coptotermes formosanus. The sequence continues at coordinate 9,382 of BLKM01008431.1, forward strand.
ATTGTTACGCAGCTATAAAATTTTTTGCCTAGTAATTCTTTCATAAGTTATTTATATTTCTCGACTTGCTTTAATTGCCTCCAGTTCCGCCAGCGCTAAGTCAGAATGTCTCCCACATACTTCAATATAAGGTCACAGTTAAAATATGGCTAACGCGGCTATTCACGAATGCAATGTTAGGTTTATTAGGCAGTTTGTGTTGTGAAACGTTGCCTTCACATTGTTGCGTTCTCAGAAAACAACAATTTGTAAACTCGCGTGTATTCAAAACCATTTCAGAGCTACCATATCTGCTGTTAAACGTGAAATATAAGTAGGAACATTTGGCAGGCAAATTGATTTTCATGGATTTACTCTAAGGAAACTGCTGAAATTGAGTCTGACTGCTGATAAGTAAACAGAGCTATAACCTGTAAACACATTCTATATGGTGAGTAGGCTATTGGCTGGCTTGATTCTGGGCGGGTCAACAGAATCTCCTCTTCTCAAAAGTTTGAGTAATTACTCAGAGGTCCACATAGTGTCCTTGAATAGGTACCCGGGGCCTTTTCCCTGGGGGTAAATAGGCTGGCGCGTGAAGGTGACACCTCATCCCATGTAGTCCCGAAGTTAAAAGCCAGTGGATTTTCAGTCTAAGCTTTCACAGCCCGCACAGGGAGAACTTCACATTTTCTTTTAAATTTGCCTTACAGGTACTTTTTTATAAATTCTGAATATTGATTATTTTTCCCTGTCAGGACATTTGTTGTAATAGAGAGAACCACACGTAAAAAAAAATTTGTGAGCTTTATTAGATTAATCAAGTTGAAGTTACTAGGCACACGTACATAGCATCAGAGATATAAACCTTGCCAACTGTTAGGAACTCTTAGCATTTAACGTGAAACTTTCCGTGAAATGGCTGCGAGTTGAAGAGCAACGCGAGGAAACTCTGTAATTAAGAATTTGTTAAATAGAACGCACTGACTAAATTTTTACGTAGGCAATCCGGATGTGTTTTTTCAATTGCAGTGATAACAAACACAGTCTGACACACAACTCTTTCTATTTATTGGCACACTAGACCATCTGTTCTAAGGTTGTGCCAATGTACTACAAGTTCGGCTCGGCCAAGCCATCATCAGGTATATGTATAAATGTTCAAACACTAGAGATCTGAATACAGAAAAGCCAAGAACTCATCTTGGACTTCTTAACCCTTGAATATGGGACCGACACGTTGTCCCGAAACGTCGGTAAAGGATTACCGTTCGACACTACGTAATATCCCAGAAAAATGCAGATCTTAAATATATGCATATCTATAACCATGGCCTCCATACGATAAACACTGACAATATTTCCAGAAGAAAGCCGGAAGTGCCTGTGCCATCTCTGCCAAAGTAGATTTACTGCGAATACACGCTAAGGGTGGGCGGGCTTCACCGGCTGTTTTGATACCTTCTAATTTTATGAATATGTCCTACAAACCTGGCACTAATGCAGTTTTTTAAATTTCATTTGTAATTAAGAATACGCCCATAAATATTTTAGCAGAAACACATTTTTTCCCTTTCTTAATTGTATATTTTCTACTTATTAGACTTTCACCCACAGTCTAACTAGCTACATGTAAATGTAATAGTCCGGATCCTGGTAAGCAGCAGATGTGTTTTACTCACGAAGTATTTTTCCAACAGAAGGTAAATTAATTAAATATACTTTGTTAAAATTAATATTTAATATTAAATGCATACAAAAATTTCCAATAAAGTTTGGTTCTTGTCCTACGTGGGTTTCGAACTCAGAATTCTAAAGTTGTATAGCAGTGCAGCTTTCCGGAGGCATGTCTAATGGCCTTCATTAAGCGCAACTAGGATCAAACCACTACCATAATTCCTGGCTTGAAATGACTATGATATGTCAGCTGCGGTGGCCAGTAGGCTGGCCATCTATAAAGACAGTTCACTATTTGTCTTTTCTTGTTTCCTAGGCAACAGCAGGACACAGAAAGTAGAGGGGATGAAGATGGGGAATAAAGATCGAGCTGGCCTTAAATCAGGATGGTGTGAGGGGGCAGAAGACGGAGAAAATTGTAGAGGAAGAAATCAAACTTATTCTTCTTTCTGAACATGTGTGTGAAGCAAAAGATAAAGTGCGGAAGCAGCATACTGACCTCGAAACAAACATCAAACAAAAGTTCTTGTGGAATTATTCCCATTGTGGTACGACATATCAGTACTGACATAAGTATTACCGTCAAACACGACAAATTTTATTACAAGATGCAAATCAATTCCTCCTCAAATTTCATTAGTTTTGTTAACGGATACTACGGGTTTAGTTCATGTGGACCATCCTAAGACATTATAATACATTTCTTTAGAAACACAAGTAAAGATGCAGAGAGATATTTTTAAAATTTGGGGCTTCACAAATTATGCAAGATCTCGCAAATTTTTAAAATATCTCCATACGTTTTTACTTCGATTTTTAGGGTCAAGTATTTTAGTGCTTGAGAATGGTCCACATGACCGAAACGTGTAGCATTCATTGACGAAACAACTAAAATCTGTAGTGGTTGGCGGTAATACGTAAGTCAATATTGGTATCAAACAAAATACTGAGCGTTGTTGTTACTTGCTTATCGCTTATGGGAGAAATACATTTTGTTACAATATCATGTTTGTGAGAAAAAACACGCTATTTACTAGTGATTTTGCAAGTTCCTGTACTGTCTTTTCTACAAAGAACAGATGATATTTCTCCACCAAAATTCTGCATTAATTTATTTTCTCCTACCTCAGTTACCAAAACAGAGGCTCATGACCTCCTAACAACATTAGATGACTGACATAAGTCAGGCAGAACTTCGTTACTTGACGACTTGAATTCCCAGCTTGCTTCTTTGAAATTCTTTCCTTTGTACTTTAACATTCGAGTCTTCGCCATACGAAGTTTGTCTTGGCTAATACTAGTGGGCGTAATTATAATATATTACCATTTTTAAAAACGTTTACCAGTTGTTTCTTGATCCTAAGATGTGCATAGTCCGTCACCCAAATTGTGATTCTACTTCTTCGGTGTCTCATTTCGAAGTCCCCTCTTTCGCAACTTGTGTATTGCTTTTGAGATAAAAGTAAGAAAGTGCGATGTGAAAAGGTATAGGATTCTATTTACAGGGAACTATCAGATATAACAGAAAAGAATTTGGTGTAATAATTTTAATAAATAACACAAATACGAAGGAAGAAAAAGACAGTTGCAATTCTGTCTATAATAAAGCAGTTCTTCAATGCGCCACTGTAAGGGAAGTCAGTGGCCAATCTGAGAGATCGGAACGAACGATCAGAATGACGAGTTCACCCGTCGGCACTGAGACCCTCCGAGCTGTGGATATTCACATTGTCAGCCATTTGCACAGAACATATAACATGGACGCCCCTGACAAATAAAAGAACAGAAGCAATAAAGATGGCTCTCGTGCCCCCTATCTAATACAGACACACGCGCTGTATATGACGTCACAGGGGTCAAGAAATTGGGAAGCGACTGGAAGGGGCGGAGAAGGCAGTAGCAGTCTGCTGAAGCAATCCATCGAGCAACGAAAAAAAAGGTAAGTTGAATCAGCAAAAAGAATGAAAAAAAAAAAGGTGGAAGAAAGTTATATGAGGAAAAAAGACCGGGATCAATAAGAATGTCTCTAGCAAAAGCAATTTTCGGTGGGGTCGTACAGTATTTCGGTCAAGAGGAAGTTGTGAAATAGGGAAGAATTTAAGGCAATATTTTGTGATGACCACGGATTTCTTCAGAGTTACACAGTAGAGTAAAAGCAAAGGTGGTCACTTCTGATGTAATTATTGTGTAGGTGGCTGATTGAAGTGAATGCGCAAGTGTGCAATTTTATTGCCGCTATGCCATAAAGCGATACGAAGGAAACAGGTACACAGATCGCCGAGTCTTCATCCGGACACTGAGCGCGTATGGTAACTTCACTTTTCGTCCGTCTTTGCTCCCTGCGGAGACAGCTTTTTTACTAACTATATGAACCTCAGCTTTCAGAATGTGTTGGCGAAGAGTCACTTCCAAACAAGTAACAGAAAAACAGTCACATTGCTGGTCATTTCAGTGACGGAAGATTTGATATATTTGATTATGATAATTCTTAGTAAAATCGGTCTAGATATTTGAACTTGGAAGGTAGGTTCTAAGCTTTAGACAGTGTTCCTCTGTCGGAGTACTGAACAATTGAGTCTGTACAGTGACGCGGCTACGGACCAGAAGATCGAAAAATCGTGGTTGGATTCTCGGCAGGCCAAGAGTACTTCTGTACCCAAAATATTCCAGACCGGCTATGGAGTCAGCCAACCTCCTATTCAAAAAGTACGAAGTCATTTTCTTCGCTGGAGAAAGGGGCCGGAGCGTGAGGATGCCCACTTTCCTCGCTCCAGTCGAGAAGCTAAGAAATGATAGAGATAAACCTGTACTGCGCCACTTGGCTTTGCTGGGTGTACAGCAACAATTGCGCTTCACGCTAGCTGCTTCTGTTTTTGTGCCCGCGCATTAACTTCATTTCAGGCACCGTCAGTTGACTCGGAGCCATACGAGATTCAGCAAAAACTTACTCTATTATGTCGCAATTATGTTCGACAGTTCTCATATTACAATATGTAGGTGGCCAGGACAGCTGTGTCGCTATGGAGACTCGCTGCGGGCTGGAGGGTCCGGTGTTCGAATTCCAGTGGATGAGATTTTCACCGTGCCATCCAGACAGGTCCCAAGGCCCCCCCCCCCTCACAGCCTCCTATAGAATTGATACCTGGTCTTTACC